>JAGVSQ010000679.1:0-33075 GCA_022683975.1 Rhyacophila evoluta | reverse complement strand
TAGTAAAAAAAAAAATATAAAAATAAATTAATTAAACCACAATCACAAATGGTTATGAACCTTGGCGCCACTTCACTATAATGCATTGTTTTAATTGATGCCAATGCAGTTGATTGATAATGATTACTCTGAAGATTAATCTCTGATAAAATTTTGAAACATTATTTATTTTAAGTGTGTATCTACATAGCAATATTATTATAAATCATTGATAATAGTATTGAAAGAAAATCACCTTGTTGTAAATAAAACACCTAAATTAATTAATTATGAAATAAAGACCACACATTCAATTCGGAAAAATGTGCCCCCTGGATATTTCAATCAATATATTGAATCGAAAGATTGATTTTCATTATATTTATTTATATCCTCACTCTACACATCAAAAAAGTTTAGCAAATGGTTGACAATTACTGTAAAAATCTTTGTGCTACATCTGGAGCACTTACTGTAGCAATATTTTTTTTTCAGCGAGTTCCACCGCTTAGGGTAGATGATTTAATCCAAGATTTGAAAGACGGAACACGACTTTTAGCCCTTCTTGAGATCCTGTCTGGAGAGAAACTGGTGAGATAATTTTTTTTATGATATAGTAACATATTTTATTATACTTCACATGCTCATCTTTCATTGTATAATTTTATATTTTTTAAATACACCAAAATTATAGTGTATCTGTATTTCAATATTATGATATAATATACTAATATACAGTGTATGATGCAACACTACCCACATTAATTTAAAATAAGGAAAACAAAATAAAATCAAAATCCTACAATATCTTTCTGTCTTTGAAATGACCTTGTTTATAAAAAAAAACAAATGCGCAACAGAAAATATAAAGGTTTTATTCTGTGCATAGTTTCATAATTATTTTAACCTCCATTGACCTAGAACTGGGACATTTTGCTATTTTATTTTCGATTTTTTTAAACAATTATTTTATTCTTGCAAATTTGATTAAAATATAATAGATCGATACATATTCCTTCCTTTATTTTTATTGAATTTGTAACTTAGTACTATACAAATTAAAAAATATATCGACATTCATTAATCAATTAAACATGACAAGTCATGGATTGTATTTTTTATATAATTAAACTTTTAAGTAGTATGGTATTCTATAAGTGAGAAATACTTTATATGGCTATACCATCTGCTTTTGTTTATGGAACAATCAAATGTCAAATATTTAAATAATAAGAAATCATTCAAATATTATAACCTAAAAAATATTTTGTTCTGTTATTTTGATAGCTTAAATGAACATTAGGTACTGACCTGTTACATTTGTCATCCATTCAAATAATTTTTGAATCTTCAAAATGTCGAAAGGTAAAACTACCACTAAATTCATTTGTAGTTTTGGGTCCCGTCTAAGTAATTAGACATAAGCCATTTATAAATTTGTATTGTGGTGATGTTATGATGGGAAATGCCATGGAAAAATTAATGTGATTATATTTATATTGAGATTGTGTTGAAGTTAAATAGACCAATATTTTTTTTAACTTGTAGTGGCAATGATAAAACAAACTCATTATTTGGTATATAGTACAGCACTGAGCAAATGACACATCTACGAAGAACCTGCTAAATTATAACATGCCTAATATATAGGTTAGTGCAAAAATGTAGATATTTGGAATAGATAAATTGGAGTGCCTACCATGAAGAAGAGAGATGGATATAATAACGATTTATTCGTATACCTAATAGTTTTTATGTGTCTTAGCCCATGGAGAGGGGCAGGGTCCTCCGCAGACCTCACTTCCTCAGCAATGCCAACACAGCACTACGATTCCTCGCCAGCAAGCGCATCAAGCTGGTCAACATAAACCCTGCAGATTTGGTGGACGGGAGACCACCGGTCGTTCTGGGTCTTATCTGGACTATCATTCTATACTTTCAGGTAATATCAGTCAAGTTTGGTGAATATTTCAGTATGATTTATTATTAAATAATATAGACATACCAATGTGTTTTCGATTATATTGATTTTTTTTTCAAGATATAATGAACCATGCCTTACTACAGTTGTATTTTAACATAGTTTTGAATTAATATTCAGAAAATAATCGTTTTGGGGATATTTTGATTTGTTATAAGAAGAAAGAGACATGTATGATATGTAGTTAATGAGTTGATAAACTAGTTAGATAGTGAATATTTCTTAACAAAAATTCATGTTAAAATAGAGCCATTAAAAGAAGCAATTGGCTAAATTACAATTGGATTGAAATGCTACAATATTTTATGCATCTTCAAATACAAAATATATTATTAGATACTTCATTTAATAAATTTTAATTTTTCGTTTCAAAGTATTTTTTTTTTATTTAATTCTACTCAATGAAGACCAAATTGAAAAAAGCCGAACTTGGATATATCAAGGACTATCCTTGATTAAATCTTTACTTGCTATATCCATTTCAATCACTTTCTATATATTATTTGAGTTAAATAGTTTACCATTACCAAAATGTAGATAAGTTCGACAGGGTGGACACTGATGTATGAAAATGTTAAATTTTACACACCACATATCCAATTTATCAATATTTTTAACTTCATCACGAATTAACCGATACTTTTTGAAAAAGATTGTTTCTAATTCATAAAAAATAATATTTCAAATGATTAATGTTATCATTTTAAGAATTTTTGTTGAGTATATCAGTGAGTACACTTTGCATTAGAACAGTGAGTATTTATGGAAAATTATAAGTTAACTCATTGTGACATTTGATCTATGACCCTGGTGTTAAGCATATTTGGTATAATCAAGTTCGACTATAATTACACATTTCAATAAAAAATTTTATCTCAATAATGGATTTGGTCTTATTGTTCATTTATATTTATTATGCTTACCCTTTGATCAAATATTGTTTTACAAAATACGCGATCGATGTTATGTTCTAATTATGAGTGAAATGATTATCATAGTATCAATTGTAGTACTTTTTTAGAATGGCAATTTCGTAAACCTCCATAGCTTTTATTTTACTCTAAGATTTTTGGGAAGAAGTAAATGATTTTTGATGCTTCCTTAAAAATGTAAAATATGTTTGAATATATTTCACTATCTAAAATTTACAACAATAATATTATGTAAATTTTGGTGTTACCTCATTCTGGCTTTTACCCAATATTGACAAACTACCAAATATCCAAATTTTGCTTGACTTCCTTATTGGGTTGTTAAAAGATTTGGCTTTCTCCATCACTGGTTCTCAAAGTTATTAATGTATTTATTTTCATTTGTAATACATATTCGTTCGAAAATGCCTCGCTATAAATCAATTTTCCTGCTATAATGTAACAAAAGATATGGAAATAATGTCAACCAATAATAGAATTGATTGACTGTAATAAACTGATTTGTATATTTAACCGTTGATTCTATATGATTTGTACATTTTAGACGAAATATTGATTGCAAGTAACTTATTTGTAATAATATGTAAATCTGATTATCAGCAAATGTTTCTTTGATGTAAAAAAGTATATATCCGATCCAATTTATCTTTTAAATGTTTCTTACTCAATTACTAGTACATATGTATACATCATAACATATTTATTCCTTTCATTCTTTGAGCATTAGTTGTACTCACAACTCTTGCACGTCAAAGGCATATGAACAAACAAAGGATATATTTCTTTTATCCACCAAAAAAACCAAGTGTTGCTTATAATAATTTCATCCCCAAAAAGCTGTGTCAAACAATGCTATGCAATATTCTTAATATAATTAACTACATTTTAAATGAAACATATATACATATCATAGTAAAATATCAAAAAAAAATGTTTTTGCAACTATTATTCCATTAGATAAATTAGTATTTGAATTAAAATCACTGTAAAACCATCTATGTTAAACTACAATATACTGAGATTATTTAAATAGTATAAATTGGCTGCAAAGTACTATTGCATTAAAGTTATATTATAAACTCTAAAAAAGAGCCTGATTATTTAAAGTTAGTTTTATTTAGTAATAAAGTTTAACATCCTATAAGTGAGCTATCATATAGTATGATATTTACACTGTAATATTGTATATATTATTGGTTGATGCACAATAGAAAAACTATTTTTCTTGTACTATTTGATCCAATCTGTACTAACTTATTACATTAAGTATCCGATAATTACTTTGATTACACAACCGGTAATTAGGCAGTTTTTATTGGTAACTTATTTATATTTGATGTAATATTATTTTGCACAATTTGCACTTTTACACAAATAAGTTTATGACCTTTCTTTTAACGCAAGCTTCGATCGGTAAAAAGGAAAATTTTACTTCAGAAACAGATCGAGGTTAGTCTGATCACATTGTATCTAGGTTATTGTATGCTTGTCGATGGTAGATAAATGAAATTTATTTATTTTTCTTTATCATTGATAAAGATTTTAGTATGGGATATATTTCAGCATTACACCAATCATCGCTTTAGTGAGCAATACTTGTAACTCCACATTTGACTGAAAATAAGTTACATAGGCAGTTCTATTGTAAATTTGATTCTATATCGACCTATTCATATTATTTATTGAAGTTTTAAAAATATCTATACTTACAAAATTGTTTCCATATATTTTATATATTAATATCATTCCCATATTTGATCGCTTTACTTACTAAAGAAATATACTAATTCAAGTTGTGCACAACATAGTTGATGTTTTGAGGCTTGTATTCCACTGTTGATACCATCATCCATTTTCCACTTAATTTCATTCCACTTCATAAGCTGTAATAGTATATCGAAAACTGATCAAAATCGAACATAATCATGAGTATTTTTAACTTTTAATTTAAATTTTGATTTCCCTAAATAATACATACAATTTTTTGTGTTTTTTTTTTCGCAAAGTTGGTCTATATGGATTTACAAGTTATGCTCATTTACATAATGCATGCTTAAAAAAAATCAGTTTATTTAAAGACGTCACAAATCATGTAATTATGAAAATCATGAATTAAGTTCTTTTTGAACAGTCATTTCACAATTTTACATTTCAACATATTATACTTACGGAAGACTGAGTGAAGTGACTTAAAATTATTTTTCTAATCAATATTTAGCACACAAGAAGGGATCAAATTTATATGATGAACACTTATGTAAATAAATTCACTAAAATTAATTTAATTTGAATTATGTAATATATACAATATCATACGTAATCTGCACAAATTTTCACTACTGCAAAACAAAATACAAAAATATCCTCAGTGTAGAGTTACAAAGTGCATGGTGTTTCTATGGGAAATTGCAACACTCGTTAACTCCTGACTGTGTTTCTTTGTAGTTTTTATGGGGAATGGATCTTCTTTATCACCAATGAATGATTCCATATATAATTCATTGGCTGTTGATATTCAATAAATTAGTTATTTTAGGAGGGTTTTATACATATATATTATATTGTTATACAAATATATTGTTCGAATATCCTCAGTCATCATTATATAATTTTCTATTAGGTCCCTTAATAAAACAAATGAAAGTTCATCATATAATTTTGGTTAGTGTGTATGTTTTGATATTTATTAAAAAATGAGTTCAACTTATTAGATATGTATTATTTATTAAAACGACATACTTTAACAGATTGAGGAGAATAGCCGTGCATTGGAATACTTGGGTGACCATGGCGGATCTCAAAGTTCCCTGGAAACCAGTTCTTCTACAGGACAGGAGAAATGGAAGATGGGAGCACGAAAAACCTTGCTGCAATGGGTTGCCAATGCTTTACCAAAGTAAGTTGCTTAATCCCAGCCAGGTCACAATTTATGTCAGATAGGTCATAAGAAAATAGTGTGGTATAATTATAATTAAATTTCAGTATTTAATATTTGAATAATCTATTATTTAAATCTGTTTTTGATTATTAGGGACGCGGGGATAGAAGTCAATGACTTCGGCACTAGTTGGAGAGACGGTGTCGCATTCTTGGCTATCATTGACGCCATCAAAGCCAATCTTATCAATTTGGCTGCGATGAAGAGGGCTTCCAACAAACAGAGGCTGGAAACAGCTTTCAACGTGGCTGAAAGCGAGTTGGGAATCGCCCGCTTGCTTGACGCTGAAGATGTAGACGTCGAGAGACCTGATGAAAGGTCCATCATGACTTATGTTGCGCAATTCTTGCACAAATATCCAGAGCCTAAAGTAAGTCAAAAGCTAAATGTATTTCTTGTTATGTATATTTTTGCTAAACATATTACTAATTGTAGTTTTACTATTTTAGACTACAGGTCCGGATGCTGTGGCCGCCATTCAAGAAGAATATAATGATTTAATAAACTGGTTATTCAAAAAGATACAGTATTTAGAACATCAAGAAGAAACAAATTCGCTTTCGAGAAATTATGCTGATTTTAATAGTTTCAAAAGCGAAGTGGACGAAAAGGAGATAATTTATAATAAACTTAGGACTTTAGTAAACTCTCAGAGTATGATATCGATAACTCTAGACTCTTGGAGGGAGATTCAGGCTCTGTGGACAAAATTAGAATACTTGATGAGAAGATGGCTGTGGTTATTAGATTCTAAACTCCCCCCTGACTTTGGCCCCATAGGGGAATGGTTGGCCAAGGCCGAATATTTACTTTACTTCGACGAACTGCCAACCACACTCGATGAAAAGACCGCTGCTCTTATCAGCAAAAAACTCGAAGAGCACAGTGCCTTCTTTGCAGATTTGCCTAGCATGATTGAGAGATTTGAAAATGCTAAACATTCTCCTACCGCCTTGCAAGTACCGGGAGATCAATTGCACAATATGGAATGCAGGCTGCGGGTTATACCCGACAAAGCCGCTGAACGGAAAGCCAGGCTTAAGTTCTTGGAACACAAGTGCTGCTTGGTTGCCTTCTTAAACTTGACTGAAGCCAAATTAGGAGGATGGACTATTAAATATGGAAAGCTCCCTGAAGTCGAAAGGCTTCTTGAAGACTATCAAAACTTCGTGTCGAGAAATAAAATTTTCCACGAATTCAACAAGGCTTATCTTGACATCCAACAAGTGATCGATGAGTATAGGCAGGTTTGCCGCATTGACACAAAAGAGAATATGGAAATTGACAGGTTTATGAGGGAGGTAGCAGAAAAATGGAAGAACATCTCAATGGAATTGCGTTGTGTTCAAAGTATGCTTGAAGAAGCGATCGCTTACTGGCAACGCTGGACCCCTTTGGCTGATGAATTTGATGCTTGGCTTAGCAAAGCGCACACTATGATGAACAGCGAAGAGGAGCAAAAGATGGAATTCTTCCAAGACATAAGTCTGTGGAAAGATAAACATCAGTTGTTGGGTGACACTGTCAGCTTTTTAATAGCGACATGCGAAGAACCGGTAGCTGCGGATTTGAAGAGCCGCTATGCTAACATGACCTCACAATGGGAGAATATTTTCACTGAAGTAAAACAGTACATGCACGCTGGAGACATTTTGAGGAATAGAAAAGACTACAAGGCGGGGATCGAATCTTTGAGTGAGTGGTTGAGAAATGCTGAAACCATTTTGGCTTCACAACCTCTTGCTTCGACTGAAAAAATCAAGCAATATGGGGATCAATTAGTTAAGTTGCAGAGTGAAGTTGAAAGTGTGGAAGAACTCTTCAAAAACATCAGTAAGACTTTCCAGAATATGATTACGGATCTTCCACGAGACGAAGTGGACAAGATAATGAATACTCTGAAAAAAGAGAAAGAGGCTCTCGTTAAGGTCAGAGCTTTGATTCCGGTCAAGTTACATCTGTATCATCAGCTGTTGATACAGCAAGAATCATTAGAAACAGGACAGAGAGAAATAAACGGCTGGTTAGACAAGGGTGAAGAATTATTGTCTCAGATAACAGGTTCAGGTGGAAGAGATTCTATCATCAAACAGCTGGATACATACAAATCATTCTTCTCGAGGACCACTTACTACAAAGCAATGCTGGAAAGTAAAAACAAGGTCTTCCAGAATATAATCAAGTCTGTAGACCAGGATAAGTCGATTGATACTTCAGAAAGTGTCCAGACTATGAAGGAACTCAATGAGAGATTTGCAAGAGTCACTCAACAGGCGCATCAATGCGATTTGAAGTTGCAAGAAGCATCCAGATGCTGGAATAACTTTTCAGAATGCTGCAAAAATACAGTCGATTGGTTGAATCATGCCGATTCTTTGATCTCTGATACGCACATAGAAAATAAACAATCTGTAGAATTCCATAAAAACTTCTTCACAAAAGTCAATGAACGCCTTCTTCACGACTTAATTCAGACAGGAAACGACTTGATCAAGTGCATACCATTTGATGAACAAACGGAAATCAGAGAAACCGTAGACAAATTGCAAAAGAAATGGCATGAGGTTCTGTCTTTTGCACCTCTGCATCTCATGAGACTCGAATTTAGGTTAGACGAAACAGTTTTCCAACAATATTTGAAGGATATTGATAAAGAGATCAATATTGAACAACAGGTAAACAAATTATTTATATGTATTTAATGCAATTGCTATTTTACAGCCAACTGTTTCTACATCAGTGAGCTTTTGACTTTTATTTTGTGGGCATTTGACTTGGTCTTATGGGCTCTAATTCCATAGCTATGCAGGAATTAGATGTTTTTTTATTTGTGGGAAATCAATGGCTTGAGTGAAGAGTCAAAAAATCTTATACGATAGCTCCAAAAATTTAGTTTGACGTTTTATTTTGATTAAAAATGTTGTATTCTTCAAAGTTCTAAATGTAAAATCAAAACTATGTAATGATAACAACATTTGATTTGGTTCAGACATTAAAAATTATGTTTGTCATAACTTCCAAGACAAAAGTGAAACATACACTGAAATGCTCATTTTAAAAAGTATGTTTTAAAGATGCTTAAATTAAATGTTTTCATAAATACATATAATAGAAAAAATAAATGTTCTCACTTTACTATGAAATTTACAGGCCTATAATCAAAACGATGATGTTGATTCGATCCTTAATCGTAATAATGAGTACTTCAAAGACCAAGGACGAGTTTTGCAAGTGGAAACGTGCTTGCAAAACCTCAGAAAAATCACTGTCGGATATTCTCAGCAAAACCCCGCTGACCATTGGTTGGAGGAGGAGCTCCAGCGATGTGAAGACCAATGGGAGATGACAGCTCGACGTGTAGAAAGCCTCCGCAGTCAGCTTCAGCAAATTCCAGCCAAATGGGACAGCTACCGCAACAAATTTGTTGAGATGGAGCGATGGATGGATCATGTCGATGATACCATGGGAAATATTGTTAAGGAAGTTAATTCATCAGAAGAATTTGAGAAAGAAAAAGCTGTCTTTCAGGTAAATTATATTTGAATTACTTATAGATAGTCAAAATAATGTCGTCTTCAGGTTTATGGTCTTCAGTGTTGAGTGTTGTGACCACTCAATATGACTAATATTTTTCATCCATCACAATGATTTATTGAGTGGATAGCATCCATTTGTAACATGGCAATTCAAGTGTCCTCAAATTAAAATAAAGGCATAATTATATAAGAATGTTAATTCTCATTGTCATTTTTACCTGTGATCATTGCCATCATTGCCATTTCATCACAAATATCATTCATATTCATGTAGCTTTTTAAGTAAAAGCTATAGATATAATATTATGGTGTAATAATGGCACCTTGTTTGTTTTCTATTTTTCATGCTGGATCTATAGCTGAAAGTGTTGATGGTAAATTACTTATTACTATATATGTTTTTTTATTGGAAATTGTGTAATTTTATTGACATATATTATATTTTGGTTAACTGAATTGTTTGTTCATATATTTTTTTGAATTTCAGAATATATGCCGTGAAGCCGACATCAAAAGGGAGGATATGAAATGGCTAGTCCAAACGCTCGATATGCTGTCGTCGCATTGCACTGAACAAGAAGCATTATTCGAACAAAATAAATTGGAAAATTTGATTTCAAGGTATAAGAACCTAATACCGACTATTGAAATCACAATGGTGAAGACAGAAACATACTCCAGATGCTATACTTACAGACGAGAAGTTCATGAAGTTATCTGCATATTAGAGAGAGTCAAAGACCAGTCCATTAAGGAAGAGCATCCTAAATCGTTGCAGAATGTTGAGAAGATGATTTTGAAACAGCAAACTGCCGTCTCTCAATTAGATCAACAGAGGCCCATGATCATGTCTATGCTCCAAAGAGGTAAAGACCTCTTGAAAGATAACAATACCCCAGCGTTTGTTCAGCAAGAAGTCCAGACCCTGGAAACAGGGTGGAATGATGCATACGGTACAACGACTGATAAACTGCAAAAACTGAGAGGAGCTCAAAAAGTATGGTCTAACTACGAAGAGCAAAAGGAAGATCTTTTAACTGAATTAGTCAATGTCGAAAGGGAATTGGCTGTACCCTCACAGGAAGATGTACTTAACTTTGAGAAACAACTTCAACGTCGTATAATGATGGATGAATCTCTACAAACCGCACGACAAGACAAAATTAATAAATTGAGAGCTGTCTGCGCTGAACTGTGCACTATCACTAATGAAGAACAAAAACCAATTCTTGAAAAAGAAGTCGTCGAACTTGAGAAACGTTTATGTGCCACATTGGAAGAGGTAGAACAAAAAGTTAAAGATTTGGAGAAATGTAACAAACAATGGAAAGAAATAAATAATAAATTAGAGACTATGCGAGTGTGGACTCAGAAAACTGGTCCCCTTCTAGTGTCTCAAATACAAGCTGAAACGATAACTCCAGAAGAGAGGGTTCAGAAATCGATGTCCCTGCAAAAACTTGTTCTAGAAAAGATTCTCGTCATAAATGAACTTGCTGCCGATGCATCCCTTATTGAAAAAGAATCGAGTGCACCTGAAGTAGCAAAACTTAAAGGTGAGATTATGGAATTAGAGAAAATTATCTATGGATTACAGCAGTCAACAGACAATCAATCAAAAGCAACGCAGCAAGATCTTGTCAAGTGGCAAAAATACAAAGGAGAATTGTCGGATATTCAGCCATGGTTGGAACAATCCGAAGTTAAAGTTACCACTGGACTGTCTAAGCCTAATAGTTTACAGGAAGCTGTGCAATTACAGCAACAAGCGCGCATGTTTGAAAAGGAATGTGAAATGCAACTTAATAAACTGCAAGGATTGGCTGCACTCAGCCATCAAATGACAAACAAAACTAACGCTCCTGACGAAGTAGACGCAATCCATTCAAGATGGGCGGTGGTACATGACACTGCTCAACAATGGACAAATAAATTAGACAAATTGGTGAATACCTGGCAATCGTTCGATTCAGATGCCAATAAAGTGGAATCGTGGATAGCAAATGGAGAAAAAATAGTAGCTAAACGGACAATTAATATAAATACTCCCCAAGTTGACAAACTCGAAAGAGAATTGAGTAAATTGAAATCATTCAACAATGAAATATCTCAACAGCAATCGAAGATTATCACCCTAACTCAAAACTCCGATAGTATCTGTCATGCTCTTTCACCTGAAGGTGCTTCAACTGTCAAAGTAATTGTAACAGATTTGAAAGACAGAGTTAATGCGTTAGCTGATACAGTAAGACAGAAAACTAACGATTTATCAGATAAGATTATGGAAAAACAAGAATTCCAAGGAAAATTAACAGACTTTGAAAACTGGATGGATTCATTGAAGAGAAAAATTGAACAGCATGATCAAATCCACTCTGATAGAGTCGAACCGGCTTTGCAAGCAATGCATGTTTTAATGCAAGAACATGCTGAAAAGCAACCTGAATTCAATGCCATTTACAATGAAGTTAAAAATATGTCTCTAGATTCTACTCCTGATGAATCTCGTGTTCTTAATGATACATATACAACACTAGTAGAAAATTACCAAAAGTTGGAGACATACTTGATGCAGAACAAGGCGTATCTTGAAAAATGGACTGATTTCCTAAATTGGTACGATGATGCTAAACAACAATTGACTCATATCAAGTATAAGGTTGACGGACAGAAGCAAATGCCTGAAGAATGTGAAAAAATTAAGGACGAACTGAACAACCTTAGTGAAAAAATAATGCATTGGAATACACAGTCTGCATCTATAGATAGTCTTCCACATATACCAATTAAGGATAAACAGACTGGCAAATCTTTGACTGCTAACAATCTTCTTAGAGAATTGGAGCAGATGGTAGAGAAACTTAAAACTCAAGTGATCAGCAAAAAGGATCAACTCGATAAAGTAAACGCAAGATGGAATCGGTTCAACGATTTGCAGAAAACTGTTGTGAGTACGTTGCAATCTTCCAAGCAGTCTCTGAGCGGTATTGCACAGCATCCCACCGCCAGCAATAAAGAAACTATCATAGATATCTTGAAACAATTGGATATATTGGACAGTGATTTGGAACAAAAGCAAGCAATAAAAAGTGACTTGCGTGAAGAAGGTATGCATCTGATGAGGGAAGATCAAAACAAAATGGCAGAAATCCAAAATTTGTTGTCTGCATGTGACAACAGTTGGGAACAAACAAATGGAGTCTTGAGAGATACAAGAAATAAATATTCAGTTTTATCATCCTCCTTACAAGATCTGATGAACTTCAAGAGTAACTTCGATAAAGATGTTGATAAAGCAAATCAATTATTGGAAGCATGTATGGCAACGCCGATTAGCTATGTCCAAGCAAACCAAGCTCTAGAACGCTGCCGAAAGTCAGCTGAAATGCTGAAACGTTCAAAGACAACTTTAGATCAAATGGAATTAATCAAACAATCAATTTTGAAGCAGGCAGCTCCATTAGGAGGATTCGATTCATCTTCAGTTGAAAATGAATATTTGAACTCACAGACACGCTGGGAAAAGGTACACGATTCTGCCATTAAAAGAATTCAAGACTTAGAATCTCAGTCAATCATTTGGAAACAAATAGAAGACAATAAAGATCAATTATTGACATGGTTGACCGATACCGGTGAAGCTTTGTCAAATGCAACTGACAATTTGGAAGTGCAATTTGGTCAATCAACACTGAATAAATACAAAGAAGAATTACCTTTGTATACCAATATGAAGAATAATATTCAAGTGAAAATTGAACAACTTACGAATATGAATAAGGGAACTCCAATTTCACAATTATCATCATTGAGTGCTCTGCTAGATCAACAGTTTACTTCGCTTGCAGAACTTGCTGATAATTTGGAATTTGCTGCGACAACTTTGGATTCCCAAGAGAAAGAAATCAGACGTGATATCAAAAATGTGGGAGACACTATCAGCAAATTAAGAGAAGAAATTATTAAGTGTGATGATATGACGGGAGAGAGTTCTAAGATTTTAGAAAGACTCAGGAAATGCCAGTCGAGCAAAGAACAGCTTGAAAAGGCTTGCGATGACATTGATAATATAATGATTAGAGTGAGTGAACTTAATGCAAACTATCCTGGTTTCTCAGAATCGATAGTACCCAAAGAATTAGCGAGCATTCAGAAACGATATGAAGGAGTCCTATCTAATGCCAACAAAATTGAAGGTACTCTTTTGACTTTCTTCAAGAAAATGTATGCTGACAAGTTCACAATGCTTCAACGAGTCCTTAAAGCTCTCGAAGAAAAGGCAGTCTGGTGTGCACCGGAACCTGGAAGTGACAAATATAATTTAGAAGTCAAGATGGCTGCACTTGAAGATGTTAAAAAAGGCATTGTAGATTGTAACGATCGCTTATCAAATATTAATCAATCGTTTGAACTTTTAGAAAGTGTAGAAACACCAGAAACACTTAAAGTTTTGAACAAAGAAAAAACACAAGCTGTCGCTAGACTGGGACAACTTAATAAAGCATACGATGATACTAAGGGCAAGCTTCAAAAGAACATTGATATTTGGTTGAAGTACGAATTGATGTCTGAAAATGTAGCATCTTGGCTGAAGGATGTCGAAGGAAAAGTCAGAGCAGAGACCGCTACTCTTGTTGATCTTGGCTTAATCGATAAGAAAATTGAAGAAATGGATAATTTCAAAAAAGAAATTGACAGCTATCTGTCTGAAATAAAACACTTATCGGAAGTCGGTGACGAAATTGTGAATACCAATCCTGAATCGAGAGTTGGTCAATATGTCAACCATCTAGTCACAAGGTATGAAACGGTTGGAAGGTTTATTTCATCCTACATTGACAGATTGAATGACCTGAAGAAAAATAAACAAAACTATTTGAATAATATTGAAGCTTTCAAGCAGTGGCACAAAGGCGCAGCTTTGAAGATTGACAAATACCAAGCCCTTTGCTCAAAATCAGCTAAACCCAAACAGGCTGAATTAGATGAGTTGAAGAAACTAACAGAAGAAAGAGAAAAGGGACAGGCATTACTGAATGCCGCTGTTGAAGCTGGAGAATCACTCTTCACAGGAATCACGCCAGAAAACAGGGACACCATCAGAAATGAATTGAGAGCATTACGCGATAGTTTAGATGATTCTGTTGAAAGAATGAACACAATCTGTAAACAAGTTGAAAGTATTGTCATGCAAAGGTCATCATTCGAAGAGACCTTTGGACAAGTAACAAATTGGATAGTAGACAAGCAAAAGTCTATTGGTAACTTGGAGCTGAGTCCCACTTTGCCCGATAAAAAAGTTGCATTACACACAAACAAGAATTTACTCCAAGACATCAATTTGCATAGGAGTATTGTAGAACAACTGAATGCAAAAATATCTGCTCTAGCAGATGAAGATAGCAATAAAAAGGTACAGGATAGTTTGAAGAAATATAATGATTCTGTTTCACAAATATCTGAAAGAATCGTTACATGCGAGAATCACATCTCAAATCATGAAAACTATTTACAAATTTTGGAAAACTGTCGAGATTGGTTGAATGCTCTCATTTCTGAGTCATCCTTAGTTGATGATGTTTCTGCTACCGACCGTGAAGATGTTGAAAGTAAATTGGCCACTGTAGAAAATCTTTTGCAGCAAAAAGCAGAAGGTGATAAAATCATGGCCGCATGTAATGCACAATTACAAGTCGTTTTGAAAGAAACCGCAACCGCAGGTCATCCTGCGTTACTTCAGGAGTTCAAAGAGCAGAATGACGCATGGAACTCATTCTTGTCTCACTGTGGCATGAACCAAAATAAGCTTAAGAATTTACTAAACACCTGGACAGAAAACGAACACACTTTAGAAAATTTGGATACATGGCTAAAACAAAAAGAAAATCAAATTCGAGACCAAAGTTTGAAGAGTACTCTGCCAGCCAAAAAAGAATATCTTCAAAAGTTGAAGGCACTCGGCAGTGAAATTGCAGGTAAAGCAGATGAGATATCTAAAGCTGTAGAATCAACGAGCACAATGGAAGGAGATACTGATATTTCAGTGAGAGTTTCCAAGCTGGCTACCAGGTACCAAACACTCCGAAATATGGTCAAAGAAGTTACATCCAAATATGAAATATTTGTTTCTGAACATGAGTTGTTTGAAAAAGATTATAGTGAATTGGAGGAATGGTTAAAAAATAAAATTGGAGAAGTTAAGAGCCTTAATGAAATAGTAGGTGATTATGCAATGCTCCAGGAAAAACAAAACAAGTCCAGAGAGATTTCAGACTTGAAAAATAAGGAAACTCCTAAGTTTGAATCACTTCTAGACCGTGGAGAAAAACTATACAACCATACTAGTCCGGATGGCAGAGAGATCATCAGGCAGCAGTTAAGAAATATCCGTGGACTCTGGGAGAGCTTCGGTGATGTTTTGCAAGATACCAGTAATAACTTAGATCAGTGCTTACTTCAATTCTCAGATTTCTCCCTAGCACAAGAGCAATTGACAAAGTGGTTGAAAGATGTGGAGCGTGCCATGCAACAGCATACAGAGTTAAAAGCATCCCTCCAAGAAAAGCGTGCCCAACTTCAGAATCACAAAATAATGCATCAAGAAATTATGTCTCATCAGCAGTTAGTTGAATCAGTGTGCGATAAAGCCCAACAACTGGTTGACCAAACACAAGATTCTTCATTAAATGTCTATCTGCAATCAATTAAACAATTGTTTCAAAATATCGTATCCAAATCAGAACACTTGCAGAATAACTTGGAAGAATGTGTTAAAAAACACAGTAATCTCTTGAATGAATGCAAGAATTTCAAGGATTGGTTGAACATGGAAAAGGAGAAACTGCATGAATGTGAAGATGTTAGTGGGGAAAAAGCTGAAATCTCTCGAAAGATTTCTGCCTTGAATGCTTTGAAATCGGCTGAAGTCGAAGGCTCTAAAAAATTGGATGCAATCAGGGAAATGAATATTGGAGTGAGCAAGAGTACTTCTCAACCAGGAAACGAAGTCATCCAAGCAGATATTGAAAATCTCCAATCTGAACTGCGAGCATTCTTAAAAGGTCTCAATACTTCTGAGCAAAAGTTACAACACACCCTCAAACAATGGGAGAACTTTGAAAACCAATCTGAAAAGATCATTAACTGGCTACGTGATGCTGAAGGAGCTCTTCGAGATCAGATTTTACTTTCTGATTTGCCTGAAAAAACTAATCATTTGGAAAGTTACATCAAGAAGCGGGATGATATTATCAGTAAAGAAAAAGAAATCGATGAGTATGTTGACCAGTCTCATACATTGCTACAAATAAGCGGTGTTGAACGACTGAAGCCTTTAATTTCTCAAATCAGCAATAGATACCAACAATTGCACATTACAACAAAGGAAGTCATTCATCACTGGACCAAATTAGTGGACGATCATAAGAAATTCAATGAATTATATGATGACACAATTAACTGGTTGAAACCTTTAGAAGAAAACGTTTCCATTTTGAATGATCAATCAAATACCAATCCATTAGATGTGAAAGCTAGCAAGTTGCAAATTCTTTTACTCGAAAGAGAGAAGGGTGATCAAAAAATAGCAGTTTTGACAGCATCTGGTGAAAGCTTATTACCTGATACTTCTGCACAAGGCAGAGAGAAAATACGACAAGATTTACGCAACATAAGAGAAAGATGGGATGAGTTGAATGACCAAATTAAACAACAGCAAAAGAATCATGAAGCACAATCTATTCAATGGTCTAGTTATCAAGAAACTTTACAGCAAACTCTTGTGTGGTTAGATGAGAAAGAAAAAATAGTTCAACAAGAAAATGCTGCATCAGCATCTGTCTCTACACAGGAAATAAGATCAAAACTCTTGAAAAATAAGACAACGTTGCAAGAAATTCTTTCGCATAAGAGAGTGATTGAGGCTGTGACAGAAAAAGCACAAACAGTCACTGAATCTTCAACATCAGATGAACAAAAAGCTAAGGATGTTCAAAATACAGTCAAGTCTATCTGGAAACGGTATGATAAACTTACATCTGATCTAAAGGCGCTTATATCACAACTAGAAAACTGTCTTGATGTTTATCAACAATTCAATGACTTGCAAAAATCACATCAAGATTACCAGAAACAGTTGTGGGAAAAACTGCAGTTGCTGTCAGATTATTCAGGCAACAAGGCTGCTCTACAATCAAAATTAAAGAGGATACAAGAACTTCAAGACAATATACCTGATGGACATAGTAGGATTAAAATGCTCTCAGATCATGTTGGAAACCGAGCAAGCATTTTGCCTCCGAGAGCCAAAGAAGCGATGATCAGAGATTTATCAACTATGACAGTTGACTTCGAGAAGTTTGTTGCTTCTATAAGTGACATTAAACGAGGACTAGAAGAAAGACTACAACACTGGTCTGAGTATGAAACTACAAATGAGAGACTTCTGGGATGGTTGGCAGATGCAGAAATGAGCCTTAAAAACTATGTCCCAAGGTCTACTTTACCTGAAAAAGTTGAGCAACATGAAAAATATCAGGTAATAAAATGTTTTTATTGTATTCATTTGTGTTTACTAATATCTAAAAATACTTTATAATAATTTACATATAAATTTATTACACAGGGCGTTTTTAAAGTAGTTGAGTCTCATCAAAAAGATTTAACGGATGTCGTAAAAGTTGCGGACTCGTTGGAGCAAGTAAGACTTAAAACCAAATATTCACTAAAAAGCACTAAATTTTTATGTTACGTCTGTCTATTCACATTTGCACAATGACTCACTTGTCAAATTTTGTTTATTTTTGGTGGAAGGATTTAATCTCATGGGCCAAGAGGACATAACACTAAAATGCGAATTTTTTAAATGAAAATTGATAAAAACGAAGGGATCAAAAATGATGTGAATTAAATCAACATTATGCGTATCTTGTGCCTCGTGATGCTTTTTTTTGTACTGTTACAATGTGTGAGGTGAATTGGGGTGAAAATTAAAATAGGGGTTGCAGATGCCGTGCTAAGGTGAAATGACATGTTGATTTTTAAATTCAGAGATTTTTAAAAATATTTCCCAAATCTTAAAATTTATATTTACACTTATGCACAATATTTTTGTTGATGGTATTGGAAAACTGTATGTTTAAAAAGGTGAAAGGAATTACTGCAGAATTTGTGTTGTAAAATTATGTTTGTATTTATTATATATTTAATTTAATTGACCTTCATTTTTTAATGAAACTCCCTAATAAGTAATTTCCAAATCATAATATTATTAATAATAAATAAATGCTTTGAAATAATCATATTGTTACAAAAATGGTGATTTAAATTGTATATTTCTTACTGAAAAAACGGGCTCAAGAAAGATCAAGGTTATGGATAAAAAAAAATGGTATATATCCAGCATTAATTCATAATATAAATAATTTTAAATCTAACCTCTAATTGAATAAAAAATAGCCAGTAATTATAATGTAAGTTTGACATTTATTCTTTTGATTTCAGCTACTTGTAGTCAATCTTAAGAAAAACGAGGCCGAATTTGAGAAGCTCACAGACAATCTGAGTGAATTGATTGAAAACAGCAATGAGACTCGTATCGCTGTTAATGTTCAACAAATTACATCAAGATTCCAATCCATCCAAGCAACTGCTAAAGAGATTGTTAAGAAATGCGAACAAGCCGTTGCTGACCACAATGCTTATCAAGAAAAATATAAGCAATGCTCCGAATGGATATCAGCAGCGCAATGTAAGTTTGATGAGTGCAAAGACGGTAATAAAGTAGGAGCCAGGGCAGACATTCTCGAAAAATGTGAAGGACTTAAAGACCTTCTTTCACAGAAATCCAGCGCAATGCTACTTCTTAATAATGCTGTGGAATTAGGAGAGAAAGTATACTTGTCAACGTCAGACGAAGGTAAAGAAATAATTAGGCAACAGCTTCAAGAATTACAGCAGTCTTTAGATGCTCTATATGATGAAATCGCTAGCGCCGAAAGAGATCTACAAGCCAAGCTTACTAAATGGTCTGGTTTTGAAGAGTGCTTAGAAAGCATCAAAAAATGGTTGCAAGCTGCCGATCAAATGTTGCCGAAAGATCTGGAATTGAAAGGTACACTGGATGAAAAACGTGGACAATTGACTGTTTACAGAAATTTCTTACAAGAAGCTCTGATGCACCAACAAGACATTATTGATCTTCGCGACAAAACTGATAATTTGCCTGAAAAGAATGAAGAGATTTTGAGTCAACTCAGAGCAATGGTTGACCAACATAAAAATATTTTACAGCGTGCTCAGAAGTATGTTGAACGATATGAAGCTATTGTTAGCGATCATCAACAATACAGCAAAGCTGTCATGGATTTACAAGAATGGGTTGAAGCCACTCACAATACAGTAAATTTGTGGGGTGATTGTGATTTGGAAAGAGTTTCTCTCTACAGTAATTTGGAACGATTGAAAAACTTACAACTCTGCCTACCTGAAGAGCAACCGAGAATCGACTTGATAAGAGCTCTCGGAGAAAAGGTTATCCCAGGAACAATTGAGTCCGGACATGTCAATATCAGAAGTCAAATTGATTACTCCCAGCAGGAATGGGAAGGACTCGTTTCTTTCATAAAATCAACAATGGAAACCTTGGAAAACAAACTGCAGCAGTGGAATGAGTATGAAACTCTTAAAGATCAATGCTTGGGTTGGATTCGAGAGACGGACACCAAATTGCATGCTATTGATCTTAAATCTACATGTAAAGAAAAACAAAATCAATTGGATGCTCTTAAAACTTTGCAAGGTGAAGTGAGAGCAAAGGAATTGGAAATTGACAGCGTTACCGAAAAGGCACAACAGCTTCATAAGGGAACTATGGGCTCGAGAAGTTTGCAAATATCTGAACTTGGCTTGAAATATCAACAAATTTCACAGAAGGTGAAAGATTTAACTGGCAGATGGCAGCAGTATGTTAAAACACACCAACAATTCGACACTAATTTATCTGAATGTATGGCATGGCTCGGTGAAATTAAAACTAAGATGTCATACTGCTCTAATCTGAGTGCTTCGTCACAGAAAGATCTTGAAAATAAACTCGTGCTCATTCAGGATCTGTTATTAGTAAAGGATGAAGGTTTCTCCAAAGTTCAAAATGTAGTCGAGTTAGCGCAATCCGTTTTAGCCAATACAGCTACAACTGGTCATGAACCTATCAACAAATCATTAGCTAAGCTTCAAGAAGAATGGTCAGCGTTGGCCTCCAAGATGATTGAAATTAAATCTCTTTTGGATGACTCAATCAGTAAATGGGCAGGATTTTTGGAACAAATTCAAGCTCTTAACAAAACCGTGCAGTGGATGGAAAATTCGTTGGATGAAATTACACCTTATCAATCAAGTATGAGCGAAAAGCGTACTCAATTAGAAAAGATAAAAAATATTGAAGAGAAAGCGAGGTGTGAAAAAATTGAAGTCGACAATTTGAAAGCTAAAGCCGCTGAAATGGTCGAGAGTGGTCAACAAACACAAGCGGCATCACAAGCCCAAGAAATATTAAATAAATTTGATTCATTGTTTGATCAGATAAAGAAACTGTTGATTGAAAGGGAAGCACAATACAGAGACCACCGAGTATACAAAGAAGCGAGTGATGACCTTATGGCATGGCTCACCAGAGCACGGGAAAAGGTGCCTTCTATGAAATCTAAGAGCTTAAGTGATAAACTTGCAATTGAAAACTCAGTAGCACCTTTGGATGCATTACTTAACAAACAGGCGCAAGGAGAACTTCTTGTAGAACATCTCACTCATACAGGTGAAGTTGTTTTGGCAAGCACGTCGCCCGAGGGCCAAAAGATCATAAGAAATGAAATGAAGGCCTTGAAAGAGAGCTTCGAAGGTCTCTTCAACGAAATTAGACAGCAAAAAGATCAGTTGGAAGCCACTGTTGCTCAGTGGCGCGATTACAAAGACGAATATGAACGTCTTTCAGATTGGCTGCAACAAATTGATATCCTAATCAAGAATCAAAAACTTGCCATGCTGGCTACTGCAAAGGAGAAGGAGAACCAAGTCAAAGAGGTAGCCCAAATCTTAGGAAAACTAGAAAAAGGAAAAGAAGACATAGATAAATTTAATCAACAAGCCTCCGGTCTTTTATCATCTCATCTTGATACTTATGTCAATAATCAACTTCGCCATCTCAATTCGAGGTATCAAGTACAAGTCAACTTGGCAAAGGATGTTTTGAAAAAGGTGGAAACCAATTATGAACAGCATAAGGAATATGACACTACTCTTGGAAAGGCCAAGGGTTGGATGGAAAAGGCATGGGACTTGATCAGAGGCAGCAGTGAATCTTCGAGCTCAAGCAGCAAGGAAGTTTTACAAAAGCGCTTAGAAAAAATTCAAGATCTTCTTCGCAAACGAGAAGAAGGCCAAAATCTAGTCCACGCTACAGTCAATTGTGGCGAGAAAGTTTTGAGAAACACTCGATCAGACGGTAGAGATAAGATTAATTCTGAATTGAAAGACATCCAAAATGAGTGGGAAAGGCTGGTCAAGAAAATGTCTACTGCTAAGGTCCATCTAGAAACAAGTCTATTACAATGGGCCGATTACAGCTCTAGCTACTCACAGCTCCAACAATGGATTACAGACCGTGAAGCAAAATTGCAAGAAGTATGTGAACAGAAAGTAGCCAAATCAAAACGTGGCCAAGAAAGACCTTCAGGATTAACATCTGGTTTAGGCCTGGGAGAAAGAAAGGCAACACTCAGACAGACTAATAATATTGTTCAAGACATTGTCTCATTTGAACCGATGATACAATCGGTCACATCTAAAGCTTCAGAACTGATGCAAGCAGCACCGGCATCAGAAATAACAAATAAATATGAATCTCTCAGCAAACAAGCTAAAGATTTGTATGCTAAGCAAAAGGAAACAGTCGAACACCATCAAGCATTCATTGATGCTGGAAACGATTTTGTACAATGGATAAGAGCTGCCAAGGAGCGACTCGGTAAATGTTCTGAACCAACTGGTGATAAGGAGTCATTGAGTGGAAAAATATCTCAACTGAAGATTCTTCAAAGTGAACTTCCCGAGGGTCAAACGAAACTTGAGAAGGCTTTGGAACAAGCAGAGATATCCTGCCAAAATGCAGACAAAGAAGATAAGGAAGTGATTGAAGAAGAAGGAGCATTGATGCAAGAAGAATATGATGGATATGTGTGAGTATATTTCTAAATATATATTGTCAAGTGGAAACTTTTGAGACTTAGGTGGCTAATAATTATTCTTTTCCAGTGAACAATTGAACAATACGAAAACATTGATTGAAGAAGGTATTGTGAAATGGACAGAGTATGAGGATCAATACAAGGAAGCTGCTGACTGGTTGAATACAACGGAAGGACTTGTTCAATCTTTCAATAAACTTCAAGAAAGTTTGGAGTTAAAGAAGACAGTTTTGGAAGAATTCCAGGTAGATTATTTATCCATACATTTCAGTAGAATTGATTAATAAAGAACGGGTTATTTGAAAAAAAATTTGTTCTTGCTAGGTCCACCTGCAGACGCTATTTGACTGGCAACGTGAGTTGGACAGACTTCACATGCGTGCACAAACACTTCTAGAGACATGTGCTGATACAAGAGTCTCCAATGGCATCACTCAACTTACGACTAAGTATAATGCTCTGCTGTCTCTTGCAAAGGAGATTATGAGACGCTTGGAATTGCATTATCAGGTTTGTGCAGCATTTACTATGAATCGCAAGGTTTACCTCGGGTCAAAATTAATGGCTCTAATAATTAATTAGTTTCTTTTGTTTGTTATATTATAACTTCTGTAATAACTTTAGGAACACCAGCAGCACAATACACTCTATGGCGAATGTCAAGATTGGGTGGATCGTACCCGTGACAAATTGAATGAATGTGTAGAAATACCAAACACCGCTCAAGAAGTTCAAAACAAACTGAATACTGTGAAAGGTATCCGCCAGACACTGGAACAAGGTCAAAATAAACTGCGCTATGTTCTGGAACTCAAGGAAAAGGTTATTATGAACACTGAGCAGACAGGAGCCGCTAAGATTCAAGAAGATACTGAAAATCTGAAACAAGAATTTGAAAAGTTACTTGTGGATGTTCAAGATATTCGTACTAAACTTGCAAATAGAGCAGCGCAATTCGAAGAAATTTACAAGGTAAATGAGTCAAATATATTGTTGACATCGATATTTTAACTATGTTAATTTCTTCATTTTTATTTTATATATAATTATGTTTATTTCTTTGTGAAATTTTAGTTGCACAAGCTCTTGATTGAGTGGTTAGAAGATATCGAGCAAAAAGCACAACCAGAAGGATCATTGCTTAATGAGCTATCCGAAAAGAAAGCCAAATTGGAGAAGTTCAAGTCTATTCAGAGAGATATTAACACCCATAATGAGACTGTCAAGAAAATAGAAATGCGTCTCGCTGAAGATAAGACGATCCGTTGTGATGAAATCAATGAAAGTATGAAGAAATATGCTGACCTTAAGAAAACAGTGGAAACAACCATTCATGTAAGTTGTTGACTTATTTGTGCTCTTTGTTATTTCTTCAATAAATTAGGTATATTATATTTCAGTTCCAAACTTAATAATTCAACTCACAATAATGATGCTGAAAACTCCAAGAAGTTTTATGTACTAAAACAACTAAAAATCAATATTAGGGAACAGTTATAATGTCATTATCAAATTCATAAATAATATATATTGTAGGATTTGGAGCAACAAGTCAAAGATCACTCAGACTTCAAAGAATGCTATGACAATTTCTATGAATGGATCCGAAATTGCAAAGTTGACATACAGCAATGTTCAGATTTACATGGGGAACGAGATAAAATGGCAGAAAAGGAATCTAAGATGAAGTCTGTAATTAAAACAATGCCCGAAGGAGAAAAGCTTCTAAAGAAAGCAACAGATTTGAGTAAAGCAGTCATCAACACAACGGGCAAAGAAGGCCAAGATGCCATCGGCCAAGATGTCAAGCAGTTGAAGATTGAGTGGGATCATTTGCAACATTTCTTGAAGGAAACTCAGAAGCTTCTAGAAAAGTGTGGTATTGCATGGAGTGATTTCGTTGATACATCAGAGAAAATGAAATCATGGGAAGACGAATTTGAAAAGAAACTTATTATAGAAATGGAAGTCAAGAAGATGACCCCAGAACATCTGGAAAAGTGCAGGGTAAGTTATTATTTAATTTAAATTATTTTATATCTGCATGTATCTTGTAAATAATTTTACTACAACAATGACTATTCTTATTGATATAGGGGTTGTTAGACGAGGCAGTAGCGAAAAAATCTGTTCTAGAAGAATTGAATGACAGATGTGAAAATCTCATGGAACTGACTGCTTGCTCCAGAGTACGGGACCAAACGGTTCAACTCCAATCGAAATATTCTAATTTATTGACTGCCGTTCAAGGCTTAGTGTCAAACGTGGAAAAGAACCTGTCTGATCATACCGAATTCCAAAAAGCCAAAAAAGAACTCCAATCTTGGTTAGAAACCGCCCATGGATCAGTGCAAGATTGCATTGGTGTCGGAGATGTACCTTCCATCAAAGATAAACTTGAGACTATTAAGTTGGTCACAACGCGAATGACAGAAGGACACCATCTCTTGTCTGTATTGCAAGATGCTTTTACCAAGGCTATCAATAATACTCCTGCAGATAAACAAGATAAACTCAGAGAGAATATGAAGACTCTGAGAGAGAGCTGGGACCGACTCAAAATGGATTTGAATTCAATCACAGCACAACTTAAAGCATCTCTTGGTCGCTGGGAAGATTTCAATGACTCAAAGGCCCGTTTGGAGAAATGGATAGTTGAAACAGAGCAGACTCTGAAGCATAATGCGGACACTAAGGGAGAACTGGGAGAAATGAAAACTCTTCTGGAAAGATTCAAACACATCCAAGATGAGATATCTAGCAAGAAGCCTGATGTTGTCCATTTGAAATCTGAAGCATCAGAATTAAGCACATGGGTGAAAAATCCAAGCTTTTTGGAAGCAGCGCGAGCTCTTGAAGCTAAACGTAATGCTCTGAGCGCTAATTGCACAGCCCTCAAGAATCAGCTAGAATCAGAAATGAATGACTACAATGCCTACCATCAATCTTTGCAAGACACAGAAAAATGGTTGCTGCAGATTTCATTCCAGCTGATGGCTCACAATTCTCTATTCATCACCAACCGAGAGCAGACTGAAGAGCAGCTGGCTCAGCATGCCATTTTATTGGATGATATTCAAAAGTACCAATCGACATTGGATGACCTAAAGGCTAAAGGTCAAGGTCAGATTGACAGGTACAAGCCAACCACCCCTTCCATCAAGGGTCTTATCGGCAAGCAGCTGCAAAATGTCCATGACAGTCACAAATCTCTGCTGACCACCGCCCTGCAGATCGAGAAGCGCTTGCTTGAGAGTTTGGCTAAGTTCAAGGAATACGAAGACACGTTGGAGAGCATCATGACCAATTTGGATTCTTATGAGCCAATGATTATGGAACTCGATGTTCCAGTGGAGTGCTTGGAGCACGGACGAGAACAACTTGAAAATGCTAGGGTGAGTTTACCAAGAAATTATTTTGATATAAGCATACAATAAATAGATGAAGTATTTGTAAATCATCTAAGAAATTAATATTTATTTTAAAGAACTTGGATTATGAATGCCTGAATAGATGGATACTACAGTGCTTATATAAAATGAGGTTGGTATAATATATATATATATTTGATATTGTTTCTTTCAGCTTATGCATAATAAACTTCAAACAGAGAAGGCTCGCTTAGTGGTGGCTGTACAAGCCTGTGAAGCTGCAGCCGCTTCTGTCAGCCGGCCTTCCAGCCCCTTGGACAGTGCTCCTCCACCAATTCCTCACCGAGAGTTGCAGACCAGGGCTAGGCTTGAGGACCTCATTGATCAGGTATATTTTAGCGTGTATGTTTTAAAGCAAATATTCCACAAAATATATGGTCTAAGTTGACAACGTTAAGGTAACTTATTTTCGTTTTGCATATAGAATTTTAACCTGTTTGTATTTTTTGAGTGAAGAGTAATTTTTTTAAATAGCTTATTAAATTTTCCAATTTTTTGTTGCACTTTATTTTTTGCTTTCTTTTTTTCATTTCTATTCAATTGTTGGATACGGTATGGTATTTATATATAGTACAACTCGCATATTGTATGTAATTTGTCTTCTAAAAATTAATGGCCTCTAATTAAAAATAAATGTATCCTGACAACTGTCGGTATTAATTTACTGAATTGTCAGGATTCCATTTCAATTGGTTTTATAATATAGGAACAAACCATTCGATTATAGTTCAATTTTGTAATCATTATTAAAGATAATGGTTTTATAAATTTTATATTTTTAGTCAAATATTTTAACAAACTCTTTACAATCACAATAATTTAACATATCATTTGCCTATCGCATATCTACTGTACCAATATATGCATTGCACTACCCAAAATTAATTAACTAATCCAAATATTTAAACTATAAAATATATTTGTAATTGATAATATATGATATGATAGTATGGTGCAGAGACATTTAAACTTTGGTTCGTAAAATTACAACAAATTACAACAAAAAAAAAACATATTGACCTTGGCAAGCCTAAAGAGCCTTAGTGACAAAACGCTACTTTTAATAAAGAAATATAATGTACAGAAATTTTAGATTATTATAAATTTATAATAAGTTTTATTAGATATACCAATTCAAGTTTTCTTCTGACTGAATTGAAAAGTAGACTAACGATTATATAAAAATTATAACAATGTTGCTAAATATTGCCATCTCAATTAGCAGACAACTTATATTGGTAGATCTTTATTATTGTTTTGTTACATTAGATTTTGCTGTTTCTAAACGTGTGTTGTTGTGGCATGGTTTTTATTTTGCATGTGTGTCTATTTTGCGTAGCCCAAACAAACTCCTATTAGCACTGGAGAAAAACCTGCAACCAAGAAGCTTCGGTCACTGTTGAATGCAGTACATACCAATAATTTTGGTGCAAAGGTGGATTCCATGTTTGGAAGGGTAAGTTTTGATTGTGACTCTTTACTATTTCGATAATGTTTAATAACTGAAAAGAAGCACTATTTTATACAAGACAATATTAAAAAACATTCATGATCAATAATTGTTAAAACAACCAATTGGTCATCATTTTTTTTAACTTACTATAAAATCTACTAATAGATAGTAATGATCTATAATAAATACTTTTCTTACTCCATATTCAAATTGATTTGTTTTTAAATTCCTGATCAATATTAGTGTGTATTTATATTTAAAGTTGTTTTATATTATTGAGCTGAATCCCAGCATTTTCTAAATTATTTAATAGTTAATTAATTAGATAATATTCCATCTACTGTAGACTAGTTAATCACCAGAGTTTTAAAGCCACTGAATGTATATTAGCATTAGATACTGATAATGCTATTTATAGCGTGATTTATTTTGCATTAACAGTTGAATTATTTCAGTTCGATTAATGATACTGAGTATCAATAGTGAGACAAAGCAAAAAAAAAGATGGAGTCTGTAAAAATTTCATCAATTTTCAACAGGTGCAAGGTCATTTGAGTAATCTTACTGACACCGTCAAAGAGATGGAAGAAGCAAAACGTCAACGGGGAGAAATTGAAGAATGGGTTGTCTCCCAAAACGCAATGGTCAACGATTGGGCATCGAATCCGTCCAAGCTCCGACCTGAGGCTGCCAAGCAAGAATTGACCGCCATGAACGACCTCATGACAGTCATTGGAGAGAAGAAGATGAAACTGAGGACCGAAATTGCAAACTCAGGTATGAAGCTATTATTATGTATATCTTTTAGAATACAAATATCTATCTATTTAATGGTCCGCTTTAGATCCACTATAGCCCTTTGGGCGCTGAAGCCTTCTAGGGTGTCGATAGTGGATTCAAAATCATTTGGGAGGCATTTAGGAGGTCTAGAGAGTTGGTTTCAGACACTTGTAACATTAGTTCCTCATAAAAGAAATTAACACAAGCTAGAAAAAATGTGGAAGGGGGACGGTGAAGAATATTGAGTATTTTTCTTTTGGGGGCGGTAGGCCAAAATAGATTGGGAATTTATGCACTATACTATTTTTATCATCTATATTAGAGTCCACTTAGGGAGCGAACATAGAAGAAGAAGAAGATATCAGAGTAGCATATAAAAACCTTGACAACGTAAATTCAGTTATATAATCCAACCATAATTTCTGGCAAGGAACAGTTGTGAAGATACTACAAAAAAACTTACTTCTTTTTAAAATGGTTGCTATATTTTTTAGGTTATGAAGATGAGTGTGACCTTGAGGACCAGCTTGATAAATTAGAAAATGGTCTGATGCACGCACTTACAAAAGAGCAAAGTAATCAGAACACAATTGAGTTGTTCCGAAAGAATGTGCAAGATGTCCATGATTGGTTCGACACAGTACTAAAACGCATGGAAGTCTCCGAAAAAGGATCAGGACTCTCCTGTCCGGAAAAGTTGGCAGCTATCACAGAGCTCAGTAATGAATTCAATAACACCGGGCCCAAGAAGATGGAGGGTGTTAAAAGCACAGTCACTGATGTCATCAATATTGTTAGCAATCTAGATTCACAACAAGTTGAAGAACAGGTAATAATCAAAGCTCTTTTTTCTATTATTTTTCACCAAGTAACATTTATTGATATTATTATGTATGTGTGTTTTTGTAATACAAAAATGTAATTATTTGTTAAAGCTCAAATCTGCAGAACGTCGCTTTAATGACATCTCAAAGAGATTGCAAAGAAAATCTCAAGTGCTTGAAATGACCGATAAGGAAATCGGTGGAACACGTAAAGAAATCGACGACACTCGCAACTGGATGGCAACGAAGATTAATGAGATGAAGAATCCTCAACCACTCGGATTTGAAAGCAAAAATGCCAAGGACCGTCAGCAAGAACTTGTATTTTTGCTAAAAGAAGTTGACGGTAAGAGAACTTTGATTGACTCCTTGGAAAAGAAAGTCAGAAGCATTCAAAATGAACTGGAACCGGCTGAGCAAAGTCAGCTTGAAACTGCTCTCGGAAATCTGGGCGCTGAACAAAAGCAGCTCACCAACTTGATCAAATCAGAGATTGAAAGAGTAGGAGGTGCAATGCAGGCAAGGAAGAAGTTAGAGACAGATCTTGAAAAAGCACACGCATGGCTTAAATCGAAGGTCAGCGAAGTGAGAAAACTCGGAGGTTATGCACCTCTTAAAGTTGCCAAGATTGAGAAGGAGCTTGAAGAACATAGAATTCATTCCAGTGGAATCAAAGATTTCGGTGAAAATAAGCTTAATGACATCCTGAAACAAGGAAATAATCTTCTAAAAGAATGTTCACCGGAAGAGCGCCAACGGTTGCAAGCTCTTATGGACGCTGTTAACAGTGAATATGAAAACTTGAAAAAGGAATCTGATGAAAAGCAAGCTGCTTTGACTGATTTGCTTCAAGGACGTAGGAACTTTGAAGATGATTTGAATAAATGTAATCATTGGTTGAAAGAGGCTGAAGTGGCTGTTTCGGCTGATTTGAGGACATCTAACATCGCTCTTCTCGAAGAACAATTGGCTAAGTACGACAAACTGAACAAAGAGTCTGCAGAGATGGAAAATGCAGTAAAGAATGTGTCTGAACAAAGTAAGGGTATTATGCCTTCTCTTTCTGATGCTGATAAACTTAAACTCAATGAAGAGATTGACATGCTAAATGATAAATATGCTCGTATTAATGCTATCATCAGAGACAAAACAAAAGCATTGCAAGATCTTATTAAAGATTCAAAACAAGCAGCGGCTAAGATCACCGAAGCGGTGCAATACATGACTCATATTAAAACTGAAATTAAAAATCTTAGCAAACCGGTCGGAAGCAAGGTTGAGGATGTCCAAGGAATGTTGGTATCCTATGAAAACATCTTAGGTGATCTTAAAGCAAATAAAGCCAAACTTGGCGACTTGCAAGGCGGAAACCTCAGTGATCTGCAAGATATCTTAGGACAGCAGGACGATATGATCAAAGCTATTGAAGATCAAATTTCAAGATTAAGGTATTTACTTCTTTTGAGAGAGCAATTTATTGCACTTATTAATGAGATCATGACATTCATCATGAAATACACAACTATTGTAACTGATATTGAAAAATCTGGAACGACATCTGAAGAAAAGATTAAGAGATACGATGATGTTATCTTAAGAATTCAAGAGTGTGAAGCCACACTAGCTGCCGCAACTGATAAAGGACAGCAAATTGCGGCTGAAGGTACTGCAGCTGACAGAAACAGCATAACTGAACAACTACAATCGCTTAAGCAACAACTTCATACACTTAGAAGAGCAGTTGAAAATCAGCGCCAAGAACATGAGAAGGCAGCTGCAGAACACAAGAAGATCAGCAATGACCTTATGAAGATTTTGGAATGGCTTCACGCCAATGAAACAGCTGTACATTCCAGACCACTTCTGTTGCGTGATGTTGCAAGCACAGATAAACATATTGCAGAACACTCAAAGTTAGCAGAAAATGTCAACAAACATCTTGACAATATAAGAAAACTTAAAGATTCCATTAAACACGACGATGGAATGCCAAGTTCTTTAAGAGAAATGCTATCAGAAGCAAATTCTCTTTTGACAACATTGCCAAGAGAATTGGAAGAACGTGGAAAATATCTTCAAGATAACAAGAAATACCGACTTGATTACGCTGCATTAGTTGAGAGACTGAATGCCTGGGTGAAGGAAGCCAAGATACGACTGGAAATGGGTAAAGACGGAGTAGATTTTGAGAATATCATCAAGGATTTGGAAGAACACAAAATATTCTTCAGTTCTGAGCAATCCATGCGCGAGTTGGTTTCACAGCAGATGCAACAAGCGGCTGATAAGATCTGGCCATCTTTGAATGCATCAGAGCAAGAAGAGCTCTCTAAAGATCAGCAACAGAAGAATCAGCTTTTGAAGAATACCCTCAATTCAGCGAAGTCCCGACAAGCACAGCTAGAGCAGGATGTTGATATCTGGAAAGATTTCTGCCAATTGGCAGAAAAAATTCTCTCAATTTTGGAGAGGACGAAGTTCACCGATGAACCAGTTACCACCTATGCAGGATTGCAGTTCAACATCCAGAAAATCGAGCATGCTCTCAATGACATTCAGGTAAATGATTTCTTAATTTATTTTAATTAATTTCTAGTTTTAAAAAACGCAGGAAGCTTGTGACTTTGCGGTTGATGAGGATTTTTTAAAGAAGGATCACAATTTGCTTTCCACAATCTCAGATTTCCACATTATAAAAATTTCACATTGAAAATCTTAAATATATATATGTATTGCTACTATAAATAACTATGTCGCCTACAAGTAATTCAGACGATAATGTGTGCGTTTGTAAATCATACCTAAGTCATGGGTTCAATTCTCACGGTTGGGTTTGATGTCACCTATTAAGTAGTTATCTTTATATAGAAGAAATATGTTTTAGCAATCAATGTATTATGATAAATGAAATACAAAAAAATGTTAAGTTTAGTTGTTTATCTTGAGATTTATCAGTTGAATGAGAAAAATTTCAGTGCTTTCGATCTTCGGTTGTCGGCTATAGCAACTGGTTTCTTGTTATAAGAAAAAATTCTTAACTCTAACAAGAGTTTGCAGCGCTATACTATATAGTTAGAATCTAAAATGTAATTGGTGAAGGAATTCTTAATTTTTATGAAAAGTATCTCAATGAGATTTTATGCTATCAGGATGTTCGCCAATATTTTTTTTTGTTTATAAAAAAAAATGTTTACCATTCTCGTATAGCATTTATTTTTTTGGTTCCGGTTTATCAATAATGTTACAATCACTTATACGGTGTTTTTTTCTATACGTGCATCTATTTATTACCTTGCATATCCCGTGGCTAGTACATTTCCAGACAACCTTCTTAATCTAGAGACGACCTTGCGTTGCAAACAGTTACCTGTATAATTTTTGATAGGTATCAATTTAAAAAAAATATATCTGCTCACCTGAATAACGACCGTTTAAATATCAATCGTGAATATTCATGAACACAAACATTATGAATCCATATTGCTGTGACTATACGACACAAAATGTTTCGCGCAATATATTTTAAAAATATTATATTAGCATCAGTACGATTGGGCGATTTTCGTGAAAAACAATCTTCCGAGGTAATTCTTTATATTTTAGAAATTCATTTAACGTCCTAGAACGGATAGAATTTAATTATAAAATCTCACAAACATAATTCTGCGTGAATTATGAAACTAAGCCTCTTGACAGTGCATTAGCGGGGTATGTAGTGTATCCATCTTGAGCTGCTGGCCATATAATGACCAAGATGCCAACAGAAGACGCTCCTACGCTTTCCATGGACTAGAGCTATAAATTAATTGATACTATAGAGCTCACATTACGAAAATACAGCATGAAGTCATTTTTGGAATTTTTACAGCAGTAAAGCTATAATTAGTGCATTTTTCCTCAATTATATTATACTAGCTGATCAGTACCCGGGTCCCTTTTTGTTTTGAACTTGGGGATATATCAACCTAGGATTTAGTATC
>JAGVSQ010000678.1:0-36024 GCA_022683975.1 Rhyacophila evoluta | reverse complement strand
CAGGCATCTGTTCTCAAAGCTCAGAATACGGTTGTTTTGGGCCTTTGTTGGGTGCATGGTACGTTCTCTTATATTCTCATTTCGAACGATGACATACCACCGTATGCCCAGAATCCACCGCAGGCATCTGTTCTCAAAGTTTAGAATACGTTACCCTATGATTAATGAGCAATTTTTTTATGCACACACCTTATAAACACTACAATCTTTCACAGGTATCAATTCAAAAATTCGAAAATCCATAAAATCAATCGAATTGGGTATGCCGATTTGTAAACAAATAACAAAATAAACTGAAAAGTTATTCGAAATTGGTAAGAATCTGAATAACATTAACACATGTGGCAACTCCCATTTTGGAATCAAAGAAACTTTTGAGAACAAATTTGAACATATAGGACTGATTTATCTGGAGTCTTCTGTATTTCTATGAATAGCAATATAAAAAATAGCAGGATTTTTTTTCAATAATGAAGTCAACCTTTTTTTTCGAAATGTTTATGTATTTTTTTCTAGCCTAAAAATAAATGATATGGTTATAATGATTTCCACTTATCATTGATAGATCTATCTAGTATTTATATTAATAGAAATTTTAACATTTTATTGAAAGATAAAAGAATTGCTTTGAAATTAATGTGACAAGGCGCACGGACGCACATGTGCGACCATACTTCAAAAGGGTTAAACATTGCGTTACACTTCATATCCATTGTTTGTAATGATTAAAAATCTAGACGCAAAGATATACAGGATATACATATATTCATCATTACTCGTTGACATCACGAAAGACATACGTAGTTTAAGGATTACGTTTTTAACCGGTTAATAATTGACCAATCGGAAACGCGTCATCATCGTAGATTATTTCCCCCTATTGTATCTTAGGATTAATATGCTTCGCGTAAGTTTTAGTTTTAAATTGTCTTTTTAGGGATGGTTTTGATGAAGAAGAAGAAGACCAAATAGTAAATTACATTGGAGATACACCAACTTTTTCAGCGCTAAGAACCATATATAAGCTTCGAAGATAATCCCCGAAACAAGAAGATAAGATTGATGTCTCAAATTATCTACCAAAAGAAAACTTCATTTTATCAAAGCGTGTAATATTTTTTGCAAGATACAACGCAGTATTAAAACTTTTGACACGGCGCGGGAGAAGTTGAAAAAAGTCTTTAAAAAGTGCGGCTGAGAAAAAATATTAGGGGATGTTTGGTGTAGTCGTAGGAAGCACCGCGAGAAGAAGAGCAAGGAACATAATTATACTGAGATGCGCAATAATAAATCGTTTGGGAAATATTATCGGACCCGGCGGTCTCATTACGACAAGATGGCGCCTTTATGGCCGAGTATTTGGGGTTGCCAGCGCGCGAAACGAAAGTTCCACGGACGCTGGGGCGGAAAAATTCACAATCTCGGGGAAATGGGGGAAAATACAACATTTAATAAGATGTTTTTTTTTTTTTTGCGAGTAAACAAGATTAAAAGCCGGGGCGTGTGCAATGTCGACCCGCGATCTGCCCGTGCGAAACGATTTCCTTTACACAAAAAATGTTATTATATTTAAATATAAAATTTAACTCGGTCACATATTTGTTCGCTTTGATACTGCCGTGTTTGTATTTGACGTTGTAAACACTGTTGACATTTGAAATTGAGTCGACAAATATTGAAACAAACTATTATGATACCATTTGAAACTGTAAAGCAGTGCTTTTCAGCCTGGCAAGCACAGAGACTTTCAAGGGAGGCACAAATCCAAAATCAAAATTTGGGGAAGCATACACAATTTTACGAAAGGCACAGTCAGATTATTTGTCATCAGACTGAATATAAATTACGCAAGCCAAAAAAAGAGAAAACAAGAAACTTTGAACACTAAGTATTACCTAATATTTTCAATAAATATAATAAACTTAAAAAGGATAAAAAAATCCTGCTGCATCGTGTTTGGTTTATCTTATTTGAGCAGCAATTACAAAAAATATGATCATAAGAAAATTTACCCTTTTAATAACAAATGGCATCGTAGTGATGTTCTCAGTGATACCATTCTTGTAAAATAGATTGTTCATGAAACCAAGAGAAAGTTTTATATTAGATTAATTTTAAATAATATAATGAATTAATTTTTGTCTGTTTAGTTAACTACGTTATAAGTTAAGTCTAAATAATAGTGTCACAGCTGAAATAGCTATCGACAAACATTAATTTAACATACATGGCACATAACTATAATTAAACCCTTTATTTACGGAGCTAAATAAGATTGACATGGAAAAATACCGCAATTCTATATGAATGATAGCATAAGAAAAACAAAGTAGTCCGATATTATATTTATTGCCCACCAAAAGATACTTAATATTTTTATCAATACATACGTCGGATAGGTCTGTTTTAGCAATTTAAGCAAAGGTAATAAAAGCGGGTATGTATAATTTCAGCGCGCAAAAGGTTAAGAAAAACTACTCGGCCATTGTATTGTGAAATGAGTTTCCATCCTCAGAGCGTCCTGAGCGCATTATAATATATTCGATATGGCATACCATCTATTTTTCAAAGTAAATTTATAGTTGCATTTAGTTAATAAAGTACAAAAAATTATATTTAAAAATAAATAAAAACTAAAAAAACTAACTCCTATTTAAATATATCGACTGTGAATAGCTTTTATTTTATTAATGCATGATCAATGTATACAACATAATACACATTCTATCAATAGGATGTATGCTGGAAATACCAAATTGGTGTCTAAATTTAGCTTTTAAGCTTGACAAAAGGATGGCCGATGAAATTTGCGACCCATGAAAAAGAGCTTCCACTCCATCAATTTTACTAGTTTTTCTTAAATAACTCATTAAATTAATATCATATTGAGTAAATAGTCTTCACGCACTTCCGAGTTGATGCCTATTTAATGTTTTGACTTTAGTCCAAAATCATTACATAAACGTTTTTTATGCCCCCTGTAAAATATTCTCTCCGTGGGTTACGTAGTTTTTCCTTTCCCCAGATGATATACACTTTGTATAAAATATATTAAAATGAACAATCTTAAAGTATGTGTGATTGTTGGCAAAGTATTCCGTTGATGGTGTGCCTTTTAATTGGAACAGTATATGCTGAAGCTCCTGTTAGTAAAAAATCACTAAGATGCTCATTGGTGAGTCTATATCCAAATTTTGATTTTACGATATTCTTGGTTAATTATGAAGATTCGCGAAGGTATGTGGAGTCGAAAAAGAAATTTACCTTGCATGCTGCTCATTTTAAGAATGAAAGCTTTGTTACTAGATTCCAAAAGTTCTAATATACTATATGGGATTAAAGCACATTGTAGCGGGCGTATACAAAATGATTATACGGAATATGAGATTAAAATAGGAACAATGATGATGATAATTATTAGACAAAAAATCAAGAAGAGTTGTTAAAGTAGATACTGGTGAAGTTAAAAATAACCTAAAGTCGTTCTTTTAACTCTTGAAAGTTAAAAGGTTTTCGTGGAGAAAAATACTCGCGGAAGGTGTTCTAGATAATTTGATGAAAATATTTTAGCAGGAAAAAACCTAAATACAATTGATTTGAATAGAATGAGAGTGTAAAGTGGCGTGCCGAAAAATAAGGAACTAAGGAGTCTCTTTATTTTTCTCGGAGGCACTCTACTACATTGTAAGTTGCAAGAACAATTCCACTAAATTGACGGAGCAAACTTTTACGTGGAAGAACGAGAATAAATTTGTCAAGTGCATTCGACGACTCTAAAAGCAGTCAGAGGACGCCAGTGGCATGGGGAAACAGTCAATAATATGCGGTGACTACACAAAATATCCAAGACATGCATTATGTATATACTTTAGGTTATAATCGTACATGTTCAGTGAAACTAATTTGCATAAATGCAATTACATAAAAATATAGTATCAATTATCACTCATCATTTACAATATAATAATCCATTAAATGGAGATGACTATTTGAGACAACTTATTTTATTAGTTTACTTTTATTAATAAATATAGATCATTCGTAGCAAGTCATTCAGGAGTTTAAAATTGGTATTACATTTTTTTAAATTCGTACTGCAAACGTTAGTTGAACTGGATTAAACTCGCGAAGTGTATATTTAATAAAAAAAATTGTGATTTAAAATGCCAGTAACGAAATAGATTAATATTATTTATTAATATTGTGTCTCCCCGGTTAACGAAGTTGGTAGCGTACACGCCTAGCAATCCGGGAAATGCGGGTTCTATTCCGCATCTGTTGAATTTAAGAAATCTAAAAATGTAGGACTGGATGCCCATTGGGTTGAGCAATTGTCTGACAAATGATTCTCGTGAAAAATAATCTGTCAAGACATCGTCACATTGCGGAGGTCCATATGTTCCACTTTAGAAGAGAACATGGTAAAAAACATATATTGTAAATTCGACATATGTATAATAAGATGATAGAAACTTATTATGATTTGTAATGTGGTTTTAATTATTAAGACCATTTTAAATTGAACAAGGCACTAATGGTTTGACTGGTAAGAAATTTGACCGTCACTGTGAAATATATACATAGTTTTCTGAATGTTTTTAAGTTTCTGACACATTTACAAAAAGTAGAAAAAAATAAAAGCTTTTGCAATCGCGCGGAAATAAAATATTTTCGTAGAATGTTTGAAGTTTTATTACTCGGACAAATTGCAGTTGGCGTCGGTGCGCGATTTTTTCGAAAGTCATTTGCTCCTCGTGACACATAGCAAATGTGCAAAAGCTCCGAGTAAAAACTGCTCGCCGGAAATCGGAAGCCGGGGAGGACAGGAAATTGCTTTACTCGCCCCTAGCTGCCCGCAAAATGGTGTACTTGTATAGTTGTGTGTGTGCATGCAAATGCGATTCGATGCAAGATGCAAATGCAATGAAATGTTAGAAAATAATCAGTGACGTAGTGAAGAATTACAATACGATGTTAATTGAAAAAAAGCTTATAAAAACAGAACCATTGCACATCTATTAGTGTAGTATTTATACTCCTTTACCAAAAACATTTTGGAAATTTTTTGTTATTGTAAATTAAAACTTTGAAAACTTGAACGAGTTTAATATGACAGACACACTATAAAAACTGATATTGACAAATGTTTTTCAAGTGCTAGTTTGAACATTTGACCGACAGTAAATACCCATAAAAACATCTGTCCAGATCAGTTTTCATATAGTAAAGATCTAATCTAACCCAATTTAACATATCGTGACCTTATCCAACCTAACCTAACCTCACCGTATCTAAATCTAATCTGACATATCATTTGCACATGACTGAAAAAAATGACAATTTTCCAACCCGGCGGAGAATTTAGTCCGGCATAATATGAAAAAATGTGAAGTTTTGGGATTTGACCACATTATCTGTGGCACCGAAGATCGCGTGCATGTCAACCAGCGAGGTGACGTATAATGGTAATTAGCAATTTCCGTTACAAGACAAGGTAGACGGCATATGGAGGTGGGAGTTCAGATATTTTTAGAATATAACTTGCTAGACACCAAACTTTGTGTAACGGATGCCTCTTCGTAAAAATATTAAAAAAAAAAAATAGAAAATCTAATCAAATTAATAATAAATATCGACCATTTAAATTTTTAGTAGCCCATTTTTTTCATTAAGGAAAGAAGTACGTGCGATTACTTTGAATTCAGTATTATTGATATCTAAGAAATATATAATATATCAGTAACCTAGAAAGTTTGTATAATAAATATTATCGACATGTGCTATATATATATATCAACATAACTGTCAGAACCTTATTTCCCCAATGTTTATAAAATACAACACTAAACACAACTACTGCTTTTGGTGTATGCCATTTTGGGGCAGTCTAGTGCTAAGAATATTAAATCCCTCATATAATATAATTTGATCCACGAAATAGGTTATTAATGATGTAATAATTCGATCTAAAATCTTACTTTACATTTTGATGTAATAATTAAAAGTTAGGAACACATATTACCATAATGTAAAATAAAATATGAAGCAAGCTACGAAGATGTACGTCAATGATTGGTTGGTTAATCAATAAGACTTGATATTCATTTAATTTTATTCATCGCAACGTTTTTTCTTAATAATATACACACATAGTTAATGATTCCTTTGATATTTGACGTTAAAGTAGGTCACACAAAACTTGTGATTTTTTTATTTATTGGAGAGAAATAAAGATATTGGTGGAAGGAACGTGATTTAAGTTTGCGAAGATGTATAAAATAAATTTTGAAGAAAATCAAAAGCCTGTCTTTTCGAGCGTTTATATTTTCGTGAAATGTGTTATTTAATATATACGAAATAAAAAATGAGAATGAAGAATTGGGATTTCGATACAAAATACATGATTCGTTTTTTCCTGAACACGTTTTGATTATTTTCACGCTGAATAAAAAATGGTGATTTCGGGGGATTTTTTTGCTACAATTACACAAGGAGAACGCTGGTTTTCGCGTATATTTAGTATTATAGTAAAAAAACAATTATTTCAGCAGTTAAGTCTAGTCTAATAAAAATACAAAAACATTATATGTAAAACACAAAACGTGGAGAAACTAGGAATATTGTTGGCATTTGATAGATCTTATCTTAAAAGTGATATTTTGTAGGGAAGAAAAACTATTTGTCTGATATTTATTTCTGTACTCATTATCATCCCCATTGGCCACGAAAGAAAGCTGACCTTTTACAATATGTTTGATTAATAAGTAAGAAAAAAGCTTTCAATCGACATCAGAATTTAAAAAAGCTACAGCATGTCATCAACATTACAGGAAACATATAACTAATTTACTTACAATAAATAGCACATGAACTAGCGAAATTGTTCATGACAATGTGATCAAAAATTTCTATGGGACTATAGATTAAAGCAGTGCTCCATAACCTTTTATCTTTCACGGCACACTTGACGTTTTTTCCAAAATGTCCCGGCACACCATGAGTAAGAAATGTCATCAAATAAGCGGTATTGCTCACGATTTTCTTATGATATAGATTTCCAAAATGTCCCGGCACACCATGAGTAAGAAATGTCATCATATAAGCGGTATTGCTCACGATTTTCTTATGATATAGAATACAGGGAATTTGACCGCGGCACACCTGTATCCGGCTCACGGCACACCGGTTGCGGAGCACTGGATTAAAGAACCGAGTATTACACGTAAGTATCTTAATATTTTCTTAGTACTTAATATCTATAAACGTTGTATGTAGTTTGAACTTCATTTTTATGTGCTCGGTTGTGTCTTTTTAATAGTTTTATAAGTGTTTTTTATATGCGATAAAATATATAACCATTTCGTTTTTTGGCAAGAGGTTCAAACTTAGAGCCTTAAAGTTCTGTTGACAGCGATTCATACGTGGAAATATATCGACAATAGTACGCGTTAGATGAAAATGATACAAAAACATGGAATATTTCTGTAAGTATGTACATAATTATTGATTGCATTACAAGTGTTCGTCCGCCACTGGATGTAAAGCATATAAAATATGCAAGTATATGTCAGTGGAATACATATAACGACGCGACCGCTGCAATATCGGATTTGATCTGATGTAATAATCGAAATCAGAAACGGGTGAGATACTCCGGAGATGCTGGTATACATATATTATAAACAAGCACAGTGTCACCCACATCGATGCTATCGTCACGTCCTTTGAAGACCGGAAAATATTGAAATGATGCGGCATTATGGCGTTGGATTTGAAAATAACGGAAAACTCATTTCCCTACTATATAAGCAGGTACAAATCAGCGGTTTCATCGAACTATTTGAAAACTAATACGATGCCATTGATTCAACAGAAATCGTTTAGTCGTATAAAGATTTTTCGATATCATATTATAACTTTATAGCGGAACATGATTTCAGTACTATCTAAATGACGACATTTTAGTTTTAACCACTGTTCTCTTAGTGGCAGAGATTTTAGCATGCGCGTTTTGAAGCTGGATGTTGCAAGTTCGTTAAAAAGAGCTGCTGGATTTTAATATATTCAAATGTCCAGGAATGGATTTACAGTTGGTTCAGAAATTGCTGGCAATTCTCATGAAAAAAATGTCGGATTCTAACAATGCGAGAATCCATATACTCCATTTCTGAATGCATATAATATGCACACTGTTGTGATCCACCTTGGAAGTGGACATGGAAAAAGAAATAAGAAAATAATATTTGCAATTTACGTTCTGAAGCGTATGTATGATACGTATGGAAATCTATAAAGTGAAGATAATTTTTTTTTTCTTAGATTAAACGATTTTTTGCTCGTTTAATATAACACATTGAATACTGTTTGAGATTTTTAATTTTGTTACTATTTCACGGTTCTTTATGGATCCCAAAATAATTTTAAAATGTTGTGCTTCTATGGGGCTTTTTTTGCTCAAGATTTTGCCGTTCCCATGGCTTAGATCAACCGAACCTTGTGAAAAAAAAAAAATTACGCGTAAACGTTACGTCTTCAGATTGTGTAGATACACATGCTCCACATTAGGATGTGGGTTAAAAAATATAATTGAAATACAGCGATATAATTTATTATTTCTTAACACCGATGAATATATTCTGTGTAGAGTGTACCCGATGTTCTTTCATGATACTGGAGTTCGACCGTTCAGAAGAATAACCTTACCAATAATTATAAATAATCGGAATAAAGAATTTGAAAGTTTTGAAATCTACATATCAACAAATCTAAATTATAAATATGTACATCAAAGCTTATTAATATATTGAAGTAGTTAATATAGGCCGACAGATATCACAAGTTACAAACAAGGTTATTTAAATTTCGTAAAAGATTTTAAGAATATAATATATTATTTAAATGTATGGAATACTGATTACTTATTTCAGGAATGACAGCTATTTTCAATTGAAATTGATGAAAAAGTTAGATAAAGTTAATAACGATTATTTTTATGACTTCCTCGAAAGTGTCCCGAAGAGAGCTAAAGTCGTTTAATAAAGAGATTTCAATGAGTTTTCAATTCCGTGAAAGTCACTATTATCGTAGACGAAGATTATTTCAATTCAATTTTATTATTAATTAAACTTTCAAACTTATTTAGAGGAATACTTTCTTATAAGATATCAATTTACCGATTTAATTATGATCTATTTTAAGGCGTACAATGGTATATACTCGTACATATGGTGATAATTCTGCCGAGTACAAAAATTAAATGAATTATTATATTTATTGAAAGAACGTCGTATGTAAAGTCACTCTGGAGGACTGCCAAGACACATTTTGAAATTAGCTACAGATGGGGCATATTGGTACAAAGTTAATTTTGGAATTTATCATATTCAGCATAAAGGACAGGCTTTAAAATACTTCCATTAATCGAATTGTACCAGATTCTTCGATTTAAATTCAGGTGATATAGAAAACGTTGGAAGATTTACCAAACTACGCGGTCTATTATGAAGAAAAAGAAAAAAATATGGCATCGGAGGTTTAAACTGTTAAATGACGATATATAATTTATATAGTAATAATTAATATATAAAGCGAACAGTGTTCGTTCTTGTAACTAATTGAACGTAGGCTAAACTTAGAAGAACAATAAAACCACGACATAAAAAGTGTCATGTTTCATAGCCGCCCGCATCATGCAGTAAGATGTAAATTACAGCCCAAAAGCGAGGATGTTATAAAAAATGTTCTCACTTGGGTTCTATTTTGGGCTGTAAAAATTCATAGTTTTGGGACACGCTTAATTGACGTGATATTAACTTTTATATATTTGTTTTAAAAAATGGAAAATGCAATTTAAGAGTAGACTGACTGTTACAAATCAACTGTCAGTATGGCGATGTAGATTTAGATTTTATATTATATACACTTGTTCACATTTTTTTTTACCATATTCGCCCCAAAAGTGTTGCATATGTATGTGAAAAGTGTGAAGATATTCGCTCCGAAAGTAGAGTAAATGGGCGGGCCTTCGTAATATGAAGAAGACACGTATTGACAGTTTATTTATCACGAAAATTGGCTGTCATGCAATTTTGGTCAACTCAGTGGGAATCCAGTACTGCATTATTTTTAAATCCGGCAGATATGGGAATCGAGCCCGCATATCCCGGATGCGAAAAACACGCACAATAACCTCCCAACTACCGGGGAGATATGATAATTATTCACATAACATAACATTATAGGCTTGAATTAGGTTGACAATTTGCCTTCATTAGACGTTTATTTAGGTTAGATCTATTTTAAAACATTAGAAATCCGGAAATAATGACTCGTTTTTAGAAACAAAAAATATTACTTAGTGTTCAGTTTGTACAAAATTTAAATTGATATACCTTGTAATACAGGTGCAATTTTATTGTATAAGAGTCTACTCATAATTACATATTTTGTTTATTTGAAAAAAATATTCGTAAAAAAATTCCAATAATTAAATATATTCCAAATGAAGATATATTTCACGATACAATTCTGCGGTCCTCACGTTGAGAAGAACTAAGCTGGATTACAATGGGTGGAAAAAAATATTGCTTAGTATCTTACTATAATTATTCAGTCGACGAAATCCGATATATCGGCTTTTGTCACTTTGACAATTGCTGGGTCTGACAGATATAAAATCATCACTGAAGTAAAGGGTCTGATACGGGTTGCAGGGTATCTCGCATGTCATTTGGAGGATGCATATCTCCCCGCAATGTATTTCTCTCCCGTTTCTATGATAATGTAAAATCACGAGGTAATGTGATACTTATAATTCTAAAATCCTCAGCAATTAAACGGTTAAATGTCCGTACGATATACTATTAATATTTAAATGCTGTATCCAATAAGCACAACTTAATTAGGAGTAAAAGTTACAAGCGGAACAACAAACAATAAGCTTGAATATTTTTTTATAATATCACGTGTTTAAAACGAATGCACTTACGACCTTTGGCGACCTGCTTCGATTAACCATGCCGAGTACGAAGTTACGAACTGTCAACGTTGTTTTATTTCCACGGGTTCCCATTGTTTTTTTTATTAGTTGACTTACAGAGTTTATGACCCAAATTTCACTGCACGTGAGCGCTACAGTTAAAACATATAAAAGTATTACTTTAACGTACTATTTTACTTTTATTAAAACGAATAAAAGACTAATAAATACTCAGTTAATAATATTAACAAAGAATAGGTGTTTATTTCGTACAACAAAATTTTGCAACATTCAAAATATAGTATTAAATTCTTCGGAATATTAAACCATTACGTATGTGGGCATTGAAAAAGCACGCGGAATAAGTTTATTCTCACCAATCAAACAAGAAGAAGCGAACTTCAATATGGTGTTCATTGTATACGACAGAAAAATTATTATGTTACATACGAGATATGATATAAGAAGACATACTAACGAACAATATTGTCTAAAATTGTGAAAGTCGTCACTCAAAATATTTGTGACTAAAACTCAATTACTTCACCAAGCACATAATATCCATAGTAATAATCTATTGTACATAAATCACATTTATTGATTTATATTGTATTCCTGCTGTTCTCCACATCCGGTCTCTGTGTGGATCATATGGGCGCCATATGCGTCTGCGAAATGCACTGCAATCATTCACCAGTCGTTTAGCACCGTTCCAGGTCAATCCAGAATCCGTTAACTCCGCCGAATAAATCATATGGATAAGCACACGGTTTCCTAGGACACCGTTCGCAAGAAGAAGCGACCGAGAATCAGCCTTTCAGAAGGTATCGACAGTAATTTGCTATTTGAAGGACCTAGTATCATAACTTATAATCTCCTGTACCATACCCCATGTTGGAGATAAAGCCTTCATTTTATGTATAACCAATTTAAAAAGTCCAGCTTGTAGAAAAGAAGGAGTCCTACATTCCACGTTGTTTTTTTTTAAATATACCCATATAAAAGATGTGCATGTTTATAAATAAAACTCTGAATTGAATTGTGATAATACAATTGATTGACAATTAATTGCCGCGAAAATTAAATTGTCATTTATGAAGAGGCTATTTTCCAAATATACTGACTGCAAAGTCTTACTAGCTTTAAAAAAGTCTGTGATTTCAAAGTTGTTTTTATTTTATTTGACTTATAAAACACGATAAAACGATTTTTATAGCTAAATAAAATAATTGATATCACAGATTTTGCATAGTTTGAATTTAAAACATGCATTTTTAAACACGCGCTTGGTGTCCAGGACCATAGCTTTTGGCACAGTAAGTTGAAGGTTAATAATGCAAATGGTCAGTTTGAAATTTTCTAAAAAATATTTCACGTTAAGTTTTTTAATTGCGGAGATTCGTGCGGCCGATTTATGAAGGGGACATTTTAATACTGCGGAAGATAATACTTGGTACGTGCATTTTAATAAAATATAAAATCGTTCAGTGCTCACGAGCCGTTGGTTTTAGTACTGGAATTAATTTATTTATCCGCCCAACTTCCGTCGGCGTAATGCGATATTTATTTAGTCTGCCGTACTAATATGAGCAACGCCATAATCAAACGATGCAGTCGACTGAGATGTTTATTAATTTGACAAAGCTGCATTGAAATTTTATGGTTGCATTAAGTATGGACGAATTAGAATAATTCCATATGAGGAAATTACTTCGTGTCGTCGGGCTCCATACACAGGAAGCACGTATTTGGGTATCCGAATTAATAATTATTTTGAACATATTGTATCATTCCATAGAATTTGGATTATAGAATAATGATATGGAGCTTCATACTTCTTCCGTGAATATAAATTAATAGATCAGCACTAGTGCCATTGGTGAACATATTTCATTTATTTTTATTAGTCCGCATTATTTAAATTCATATTTGTTTTGTAGAAAGGCATTTTATAAAGGATGGGGTGTAATATTTGATTTGATTTGATGTTAGCATGCTCGTCTTGGATCAGGAGGTTACAGGTTTGAATATCACAGGACTTTTTTAAATCCAAAGAAGCAGGACTAAATGCCTAATGGGTTAAGAAACTTGTAGTTTTATTTGTTATTTTAAACTGAATTGGACGTACATATTATATATGCATAATATAGATCTATTTTTAGATATACGTGCATTCAATTGTAAGAAATATGTATTATAAATAAAATAAATCAGTGTGTGGAGAGGATAGAAATATTCGTAAATTGTTTACAGCTAGAAACATGTTTACAATTATTCATTGTATTGTTATTTTAAAACGTAAATCAAACAGAACTGCAGTGTATAATTATTTTTAATATGTATACACAATCTTTGAAATTAATGAATAATACACGTAAATTAGATAAGAAAAAAGCTTACACAGAGCACTTAAATTTGCGCACATCCGCAGGCTTTATAAATATTTACATGATACGGATATGAATGCAATTATTTTTTATATACTCAGAACAGACACAATAAATCAAACGTCTTGTTATTATTAAATCGTAACGGAAAACACTGTTAGTTCATGATAAGAAGTTTTGCCGTGCATCGCAATGACAAATTTACTGGATAATATTCACCTTTTTTTCCTTCCATATTCGTCCCCAAAGTGTAGCATATGGACACAACATGCCGCCCCCTAAATCCCTGTCGCTCACCAATATTCTCGCGCTCTCCCAGGCCATGGCCATAACCTGCGTCCCATAACTCCGCCGAATACATTCTGTAGATAGTATTCAGCGGCATTACAGGACGAAGAAAACCGGTCGACTTAAAGAATAGGCAGGTCTGAATAAGACTGTCTTGGGGCATCCGCAATATGTGGCCGAGACAGGTACGGCGTCGCAACTTAATTTTATTAATACTTAGTGGGTGTATGGTCCGTTCTCTTACCCCTTGTTACGTATTGTAGCAGTGGATACGGTGAATTACTGGTAATATTTAGTGTCCCAAAATAAACTATCATTTAAAATTTTGCTACCTAATTAGTAAGCGTTAAGGTTAAATTAAGAAAAGCCACACAATCCAACAAATCGTAAAAATTGTAATGATTTTGCGGAATAATTTTCGACAAATGTCAGCTTGTTTTGGGACACCTTCTCGTATGTACATTTATTTATTAATCGTGATAATTTCAGCAGTTCAGACAGCAGAAGGATGGCGTACCTCATTATCAATACATTATCAATACGTTAAGAAACATAAGACTGTCCACGAACCGGTAAACATGCTGTCATCAAATAGACGAAATTTCAACATAAATAAATACATACATTACAAACTGCTCTCCTGCCTTTAAGGGCCGGTATGTTCATGATCCCAGTGTTTTTGTTTTATTAATACGGGTAAGCGGGTTGAATTCCTAGCCTTTTGAGTTGTAAAAATAAACATACAAACAAATTTCACAAACGAGTGTAAATATAAAAACAGCTTTATAGTATTTGTTTTTCTACGTCAATTTATTTTTTGCCATATCCGCTCTCAATGCGGAGAATATGGATGGATGATCTATAATACAGTACAAAGATTTCCACTTAATAATCTCCACTTTATAAATAGAGCATACTAATTCTTCCCAATTTGAAGACTTGTCGTGATATGTTTTTTAGGAGATTCAGTTGTGAACTAATCGCTCAACATACAGAACAGAACTTCCCAAATTGTATATCGCGGCTGCGAAATTTTCAGAAATATTATTTGGTCATTACTGTTATATTTGCTGTTTTTTTCTTTTGGAATAAAAAGAAAAGGGGGGCGTGGCATAAACAGTTTGAGAAGCACTGACATAGGGCATCCAGTCCTGCATATGTATTTTTTAAATCTAGCATCTGTCGGAATTGAACCTGCAATCTACTAGTCCGGAGTATGCACGCTAGCCTCTCGGCTACCGGAGAACAAAACCAAGTTCACAAATGAAAGACTAGTTAGTGACTTGTGCATCCATTAAAATCAGTGCATAAAAATCTCAAGACAGCATACAATGTTTTTTGTTATTATAAGCTTTTTAATCAGGATCGTTGTAGCCGGTGAATATTTTTCCGGTTCGCCTCATTTAAATTTCACTTTCACAACTGCGACTTAAAAACAATACACGAGAAATATTATTATGACAATGCAAATAAATAAATGTCATTTATGTGAATACTTGTAAAAATCATAAACTAACTTTGAATGTACCATGAATATTATCGAAAAAAACTCAAGACTAATTAATTCTACTGCTGGGGTGAATAGCCACATAAGTCATGATAAATATATTTTTCAATAGAACGCCTTTTGCGAATCAGATTTTTTTAAATATACGATAAAGGTTAAAGTTGGATTAAATGTATATTTCCCTTTGATTTTCGTCTAGATCCGATAAAATTGGATCAATATCAGCGAGCATGTTTCCGGAAGGCAGTTTATGATACAAATCATTTAACATTGCTGGAGCTAAAGGGCAATTAAATAATAAAAACACTTTCTTAACAGCACTAGACTTATGTAATCACATACAGATTCAGAAATAATAAAAAGAAATAGAATTTTGTGACGTGTGGCCATACATCCCGCACATAGAATTCACGGTTCACTTACACTTTATATCGACTGTGGAAAGGAATAGCGACGTAACCTACACAGAACAAATTATACACGAGGCACAAAAACATCTATTCATTGATTTTGGGCCATAGTCAAAATATTAATCAAGCACAGCCTTAAATGCACGAATACTATAACTAGTGTTTTATTTATCCAATCTGATATTCATTAAATAAGCTACTAAAAAAAAAACAATAAAAGTGATGTGGTGGAATTCCTTTTTCCTGGTTGTACATTTTATAGGCCATTATTTTTATAAAATTAAAATGCAAATTTAGATATTAAATCGGCATTTGCAGCTTACGCCTTTTTGATTAAGTGTATAAAAAGTATATTTTGAAAAAACTTAGGGTTACGCACTTGTCCTTTTCATAGTCGACAGTTTGTTTAAACATTATAAAATAGTTACAAAAATTCATACACATACTAGATATTATAAGCGGACATGGATAAAAAATGTCTATGTGAATTGTGAAATACCCATAATAGGAAACGATCTTTGTCTAAACGTTAATGGTCGAGTCAAAGTTAAATATTACAGAGATCGTTGGATACTGTGAGGATAAATTGTCATATTATTAGAATTCTCTGTTGATGGGAGAAGATATAAGCTGTCATTACGCGTGAATTTATATACATTCTGAGAAAATATCAAAAACCTCCGTAACGTCACTGACAGTCCCTTATCGTGATACGGAGTGACAGTAACTAATAATGAGCGAGACGAAGATACACGATACAGAGAAACTAAATGAGCGGCGTACAGATAAAATTTACCGAATGGAATATTTTTATTAAAAAAGTCAACGCTCTCGGTAATAAATTATTATTATGAATCTAGAGTTAAAGTTTGAAGTAATGGTGACCTATGAAAATTTTAGAAGGAGAATATTGGTTAGCAGCGGGGTTTCTTTAAAACCTCGTGAACGGTAAAGAGTCATTACTACCAATAGTGATGGTGGTGCTGCGGAAACATTGCATTGGATTAAGGAGTTGTATTTTTGGTATCGATATTTAATGATAATTGGAATTTGATTTAGATGTGAATAATTATTAAAAACTTTCAATTCAAACATTTTGAACTTCTTTATAATTCGTTAGGTAAGATGATATAATTAAAATGCCATATATTTCTGTTCAAAGCATGCATTCTGACAGTGCTGCTCTACGGTTGTGAAACGTGGCATCCAACAAAAGCACAAAACAACCGTATTCTGAGCTTTGAGAACAGATTGCCTGGGCATACGGTGGTATGACTTTGTTCGAAATGAGAAGATAAGAGAACGGACTATGCTGTAACTGGATGCAGGTATGACCTGGGATGATCCAAGGATACTGGCGGGCGACAGGGATTCTTGGAGGCGGAGGGAGCGAACATGGAAGAAGAAGAATACTATTTTTTATTCACTTTCTATGTGTTATTGGTATATATCCATATTTTAGGAGAGGTTAGTTTATCCAAAAACGAAAAAGATTTTTTCTGTAGTAAATGCACTACAATGGAAAATTTGAGCACTGGTCTATTAAATGTAAAATAACATTTTATTAAAATATTATTTAAATTATTATTATCAAACATTCACAGTGACCATGTATGTATATGTATGTATGTGTAGCATAATGAAATGTCACCAAGTAAAACTAATCTCGGCGTTTACGAGATTTTTTCGTAAGACAAACGCTCCATGGATTAAGCACACACGTCCCGAACTTAATTAAATACACTGTTTGAAAAATAATACTGAAATGAAACTCGAATAAGACAAACAATAAGTTAAGAATCAATTTTCGCCTTGTCAGGATAATTTTTCATATCATAAAGAAACATTTGATTTATGATTAAAAAAAAAAACTTTTTATTCGACGCCACTGTGATTCAGCACAAGATTGTACTACCGACATTTTGTCGTGTAATATTCTAATGAACGACAAAAGAAAGTGTATACGGATGTAACCGTACTATATTATGCTTTCATACTTACACACCAATATATTATATTATTATACATGTATTCTAAGAGGAACAATATCGTGTGTAACTTTTCCATAGAATAAGAACAAAGACAATCAATTGTCAATATCCTGACGAATTTCAAAAATTGTCAATACATTAAAGAACATAATTTAAGCCTAAAGATTTTCTTATTGTGTTATTTCAATAATTAAGTAAATGCCTATCTTGTAGATATACGGCTTCTTTAAGCTGCATTATAAATAATACGCAGGCATAAATTACAAAGCTAGCTTTCCGAGTCTTTAGAGGCACACGCACAATTTATATTCTAACCTCAATAATATTGAACCTCGGTGAAAAGACAACATCTCGGGAGCTATTTGAATATATTTGAAATAAATATGTGTCCATTTCTTTTGTGTGAAGTTGTCTGTGCGCTCAATCGTCTTGTGTTCATGTATCATTAAATTGTAATAGGTACTATTTATACAAAAAAACTGTAGGGTTATATGGTTATGTAAACAAAGATGGATAGGTGGCGTTGAGGTGTATAACATTGAGAAATAACACATTTCCAAACCGTCCATTATCAAGATAAACCACACAATGGTTACTGATGATCGTAGATTTAACAAAAAAATACATTAAATTCCATATTATGTTGGTTGGAAGCACGATCAGATATATCATGTTTTTAAGGTTACCTCTGAACGAATGTAATATGATAACAATGCTGTTTTTAGTACATGTAAATACATTTTAGTTCATTCAACTACGATAGCACGATTTGTAATACAGGCTGAGGTTAACCATTATTAAATAATAATAAAAATAATATTTGATTTGCCACAGTTATTTTTGGAGCTGAAAATGTTTGTATTTGTATGTATATTTTTTAATTTTTGTAGTTCGGCAGCCGAGAGGTCAGTGTGCGCGGTTCGAAACTCACAGCTTCTCTCTCTGCCATATCCGCTCCCTATATGGAGCATATGACCAGCACACGATGCCTTCAGGATTCTGCCAGCCGCCTAGCATTCTTCCAGGTCATACAAGCACTCATTCAGTTCCTACGGATAGTATCCAACGGTCTCCTAGGTCACCGGAATCTCACCGGTCGAAAAAAGAGACAAGCAGGAGTCAGATCCTTTGAAGGCATCCGCAGTACATGACCCAACAGTTTCGTGGCATGACTTTAAGTGAAACAGGGGGTTGTCCCGTCCGCTCCCTTTTCTCTGAGTTCCTTACGGAATCGGTCTACATCACCCCCTGTATCCGACGCAAGCATCTGTTCTCAAAGCTCAATATATGGTTCTTCTGAGCTTTCGTTAGGTGCCAAGATTCGCCTGCAGGATGCATGCGCCAAACAACCTGTACTTAGTTCGGACCGAGTACCGCCGCGCTACCCACACAGCCCGCATTGAATTGAACGTAGCTCCAGCCATTGCAAGTCTAATTAAAAGCGAGTTCTTTATGCGTGCTGCCTTCTTAAGGTATATGAACCCCGAGGTATTCGAAGCTATTGACCCGCTCAATGATTCAGGATCTTAAAAATATATGAAAGATGCTGGCCTGGGATACCCAATGCGTTAAGTAATGTGAGTGTTTCTCGTGAAAAATCTGTCATACTAATGGTGGCCATGCACCTAAAGTCGGTCTGCAGTCCGTGGACTGTCAATCGAAGACTGGTGATTAGGATTGAGGCAGACCACACACAAGCATGAAACGTGACATGACTAACATGAGCCTACAGTATATAATACAATAATTGTAGTTGTCAATGCGCACTTACATGTGGCCTATCTCAATTCTAATAATCATGTCGGATTGACAGTCACCAGACTACATAAACGGTGGTTATGTTTACAATGCAGAGGATCTGTGTTCTCCACTTTCAAAGCGGGTATGTTAAAAAAATGCCAACAATGTTTTTTTATAAATAAACATTGATAAATATTTTCATTTTTAGTGTTTTTAAATATTTTAAACAGTTGGTTTTTCTTTTGATACCTTTATTTATATATATATTGTGCTACAAGTATAAACATTTAAAGCACAAAATTTGATCTGTCGATTTGACGATCATTTATAAAAAAAAACACATTTATCAAAGTAAAAAATGTTAATTTGTGTATTTTTTATGTTGTTTTATGGTTGATAAGGTAACACATGCGTACATATATTAAGTTACTTACAGCATTATAAAACTAATGTTTTTTAGAAAAAAGTCGTTTAATATTAAATAGTGCTGTTATTCAAACAACTGGTCGGTTGTGGATTCTTGTTCAAATTCATACGCTCTATACTAGGCGCATGTATTGAAGGAGAAAGAAAATTTCCGCGCAGAAAAAGTAATCGCATTGTATAAAAAAAGCAAATAATAATTTAATTCGCTGAAAAAAGCACGAATATATATTTAGCTTAATACCTGCGTAGCAGAGGGATTATTACGATTTCCATGTAAAACAATATGTCGTACTGTTAAAAGTTTTTCAATTTACAAAAGAAAGCCTGTTTTACGCGGCATTAAATGCGTAAATAATTACACCGCGATCAAGATAGGCGGAGAACAAACACAAAAGAGGTCACACAAAACTTTCAATCAGATGCGATGAAAAAGCTCGCGATAAAATCGAGCTTGTTAGCAATAACTGTAAAGCTCAAAAAATCAAATCAATGCGTCGTTATGGTCCATTAGTTTTGATATACGAACTTTTCACGAGGCCCCGAAAAGAACAAACATTGGCGATGTTCGGGACAATGATAATATATTTTATCGATGCAGACTAATGATTGGGCGGATGGCTATTTTTATTATTTGCTGACAATATATTCAATATGGCTGTTTTCGTCAATTTACATGAAAACATTTAGGATTATTTACACGTAAAACCTCGTTTTATTTATGATAGTTTGGCCAAGTAAAAAAGTACTATGTTATCATTACAACATTAAATAACCTAATGTATTATATGAATGTACTGGATAATGAGCGATAAGATTAAGACAGAACTTCCATAATATTTCAACTCAAAAGAAACAAAAAAACTTATTATGCGAGTATGTACATACCGTGGTATAACGACAGTGATTCGGTCTTGCAAGGTCATAGGTATCTTCAGAACATGTTCATGATTCCAATTCTAACTAAGACTATTTACATTTTACATCTTAATTCGAGACATCAATCATGATATTAATTATTTACAAAGTAATATTTGCAATAAGAGTATAGAGGTATACCGCGACATAGCGAAATGGGGCGCTTTTCAAAGAGCCTGAAGGATCTCAGAAAGAGGTGACATAACTAGTCATTAAGGTTCGTCCATATAGGTAGGCTCTTTTTTAATTTAATTTTTTAAATTCTCTCTTTATGTTCACTGTAATTTACTGCCGTTTTTACAATATTTACTTCGCTTTATATGTATGTTGACTCGAATGATATTAAGTCCACTGGATGTCAAACTGATAAAGAAGTTTTGTGGTACCTTAAAAAAATTAGTGCAGGGCCTCAGATTTGATTAAATATTAGCATCTAGTGACCATGATGGATACAAAGAAAACCTGAAGCTATTATTCCTTTGATGCAGCATTTCAAAAACATATTTTTTAATTTGGACTCGAGTAAACTTGATAAAGTATATATAGCTGGACTTAAATCAGTTTGAAAAATATTGCAATGTTTATTTATACACGATTTAAATATTTAAAGAGTGGAAAATTGTCGATTTGAAGTACATCTGCAGAAGCAGATTTGCATACTATACTACATTTATATCAAATGATGCTTTTTCAATGTGTGGACTTAATGACGTTTCATATCAATCAACAAATATATTTTTCTTGTTATATTTTTTTTAAATACTTAAAACATATTGCTATTTTAATATAACGTATTATGAATCCTTAAAACTAATAATTAATCATATTTCCGATGTGTAATAAAAAATAAATATCGATATCAATACAAACAAAACGAGAAGAAATAATTTACGAACAGAGATATATATTTTGGATGATTTTACAGTTAATCTGTAGTCTACAGAATATTTTCCCAATAAATATAATACAATATATCAAAGAAAAAATAAGATTATGTATATAAATTATTGTTTGCTAGAACCTACACCTGCCTATCCACTACTATAATTTACAAAGAACTTTTTTCCAGTAAGAAACTAAGTGAATGAAAAAACACTTGTAATATTTCAAGATTTTCTTTTTGAGCGTGAAAAAAATCACATCAAACGAGCCGCACGTCTGACGTGGCTTGAAAACATTTTCTCGCCAGGGGTGTATTATGGTGGATTAATTTATCGTGAATATTAAGTGAAAATTTACAAACATAAAAAAACGGGCGATTCTCTGATTAATGACGTGTTTTGGTGGTAAAACAAAAAAACGCCGGCAAAAGACTCGGAGCTATCTGTCTTAATCACGAAGCGTGATATAATACATCCTGCTGCGTCTGCGTTATCAAAATATATACATAAGTATGATAGATAGCGGTTTAAGAGATACCGTCGAATAATTTTTAAATTAAATAACATATACGACGCATTTGGATATGATGGAAAATAGTAATCACAATGGATTCAAAAGATTTTAATATTTCAATTTTATTCTATTTTTATTTTTCCATATTTGCTCACACTGTAGAGCACGTGTAAAACGAGAGAAATAATATATAAATCTTAAAATGAAATTATGCTGAATATCAAACGTAATACGAACTTACCATATACTGTAGAACTGTCAATTTTAACAATTTATTGAGAGATGAATTTTACCTGGAAATGAAAAGAAAAATACGTTAATATTTATATTATTAAGTACACAAATATTATTGCAAAAAATGTTGATAATTAATACGATGATACATTGGTATGATTTCAAAATATATAGTTGTCCATATCGTCGTATTACTGGCAAAATACGTTAAAGTGAAAAAGTGAGTTTTGAAATAATCGAGTTTCAATGTTTGAATCTCTCTGTTAAATATATTTTACGACAATTTCTTATATTTAATAATAAATTATACTTTCAAGAAATTGTCGTTAAATGTTATTTAACAGAGAGACACAAACATTAAAACTCGATTATCTGAAAACTCACGTTTTCACTTTATCGTCTTTTGCCAGTAATACGACGATATAATGAAACAGAAATAACATGTGTATGTCTGTCCGTCACAACATCCTAGCAAATTTTTCATGAGTAGCGACGTGAAATTTTCACATGTCATTTTCGTTTCTTTTTATAGGTCAACCGTGCTATGTTTAATTTTAAACACCATCACCAATGATCAATAAGATACTTAAAATATTATATACAGCCAAATTTTTAAATAAACTTGTTACAATATAATGAATAAAATTGATTTAAATAAAGAATGAGTTTGTATCTAGAAAATTTGAAGGAAAACTCAGGTATAGTCTACTATAAAGAAAGGTATCTAGGATACTGTAACGTCGAAGATGTAAAGTATATTATACAATATTAAAGTCGAAGCATCATTATTTTATCGAAAATTCATAATTAATGTTTTTGAAAGTGCGTAAAAGAAGTATCTATTGTATTAAATATTTTATCATTGCAATTCCGATAAAACTTTTACTATTTACTATTTAACAAAGTTTTTTTTCTATGGTAGTCAACATAAAACTATGTTTATATACAGATAAGGGCAACGCTCTGACACTACAAAAGGTCTTGGAGAAAAAACGATAAAGTCATAAAGTATCCCTTTACGGACGAACAAACTGATTCTCCAGTGTAAATAAGCAAAAATAACATTAGATAGTGGCGTTGTGACCGGTTCAATCTTACTTTTAATGTTTGGACTGGGTGAAAGCTATTGGATTGGGGATATGAGAAACTTTTGGATGAAAAGTAGAGGGACAAGGGGATGAAAAACGTAGGAAAAGCCAAAGTTTTCCCAGCAAATCTCGCCGAGTTTTCTGTTAGATACTGTACTTAAATAAGCTTTCTTCGACAAACTGATAAGAGAACGCGAGAAAACTTCACCGATATCAAAGGAGGAAATATCGAATGTTTATATGTTAAAAACGTACCTACAGTGGTTAGTGCGACACGTATATAAAAGTATTTTCATAATCGAATATCGGTCAAAAGCCAAGATGTTATATTTTGAAATAATAATAACACGAAAATGATTTATTTATTAAGATATTTTTTAACTGACGTTGTTCTTGTGTTAATGGACCATTTCTGACAAAAATAAATGGCAAAGCCGTATTTAACACTTACCTGCGGGGCTACTTTTGGCAAATTCGCAAAATAAGCTTAACGTTTGCGAAAATAAACATATTTACTAAAATACTTGTTTATTATACTAAAAATTCTATGCGGAACCAATTTATCAATATCTCAGTATTATATATTGTCACAGCTTATATAATTATCACTTAAAACTAAGATATTGCGAATTTTTAATGTCTGAGAAAAAAATGTAATATAATCCTCATCGGCATTAATACTCATTTAAAACTTGTATACTAACGAGTATTTGAACACAGTTCGCTGTCAAAATATTTAAAATATGAGGCACGGTACGTTCCGAGCCTGGTAGATAACCGCTTGAGTATACAATAACGTAATATTACGGTTCCCGTAGGCCAAGTGTTTGTCAAGATTGAAGTTGTTTTTCTTAAGCTTTTTACTTTAAAAACGACTTAGGCATGTGATAAAAATTACATACGATATTACTATAATATAAACATATTTCCATACGAATAAAACGTGCTTCAAGAATATCTCTCGAGAGAATTATATCTAGTCAATCCGATCATTCATAATTCAGTACTTGGTTTTGATTTCTCTCTCTCTGTTTCTCTCGGAGAGTTCCATATAATATCATTTTAGCACACATCTTTTCATATACATACTATTAAATCACTCAAAAGGTCGGTTCGTTTTCGGGTCTTCCGAGTGAAGAGAGGAGGTTTAGGAGTGGATTAAGAATTCACGTTTGAAAAGGTAATACCACAATGAAAACCATTGCCATTTTTTAAAAGTTATATGCATACAAATTACGTGACGGACAGGAGTATTAAATGCTTTTGCCCAATCTATAATATATACATATAAGTTAAGATACAAACAATGATACAAATAAGCAAACATTTAAAATTGCCGTAAATTTTTGCAGCAAAACCAAAGTATACATGGCGTTGTCGTCGTTAGTAAACTTTGAGGTTAGGTTGGTATACATGTTAAAATTTGTGAATTACTCTAAAGAAAGCGAACCGTTACTGACTCCTACAAAGAATATACGGATAATTAACAACTACCCAATACACATATTATGTGTAGAGATTGTGATCGAGTATTTTCGTCTCGGAAATTTTCGAGAAATATGGAATGTTTTTTGATTTTTTTTTCTCGAGAAATTGTTTATGAGAATCCCGAGAATTTCAAACAGTTTAGTCCCGTTTTATTTCATTATCAGTAATGAAGGTGCGATATTCCTGCTAGATTTTAAAAATTCTCCATTTTCTCGAAAATATTAAGTAAATAACATTCGAGATTTACAAAATTGCTAAAAAAGAGATTTCTCAATCACTTTTTGTCTCCCCGGTAGCGTGCGCGCCTAACGATCCGGGGAATGCGGGTTCGAATCCCCATCTGTGTCGGGTTTTTTTTTAATCCAAAAGTGCAGGACTGGTTGCCTATTAGTTATATAATGTGTGGATTAAGATTAATAATCAATATTAATAAAATGAGTATAGTTGTTCTGATAATATAAAAGCGCGATCTACGGAACCGTGTTTAGAGTTAGTTGGTTAGAAGGGAATTTCGTGTACTTTAAAAATCTAAGATTAACATATTTGAAAAAAAATACACGTCATATTCCGTTAAAATTTGAATCAGTCAAACACGTCAAGCGCGTTAGTGTGTTTCCATGCCTTGAAGCTTTTAATTAAATTGACAATATGACGTATTATATTTCTAGTCGCTCTGTTAAATATTCACAACAATACGATGCGGTTTATGAAAATAATGTTGGCGTCACGCTTCCAGAGTTTTGACTTCATGTATCAGTGTTGCCAGCATATTTTTTTTATCTGATTATAATATAATGGCGAGATTTTTGCTTCCAGTATATGACTGACCAGAGGTCGAACCTTTGTTTGATAAATTACACGCGATTTTGGTTCCAGGATATGTTATTTAAGTATAAGTACATATTTTCTGAATTATGAAAGCAATTAAATGTGGACATTAAAAATATAATACGTGGTTCTCAGCAGTGTAAAGATAACCTCGCCAGAAATGGAGAATATGGATCTTCGCATTGTCAAGACTTATGTTGACAGATTTATTTACGAGAATTAGTTTTCAGCTAATTGCTCAATCTTGTGGGCAACTAGTCCTGTATTGTTGGATTTTACACGTTATTTTTAAACCGCGAAACTATATTTAAAATCAATTATACTGGATAATTTATCTCGTTACTCCAAATAGATCGTTTTTTTAATATATATTTTTTTGATTACTATCTATTAGGCGTTGCAAAATGAAATTCGCGTTTGTTTTTGAATTTTGAATTCTGAATAAAGTTAAGGCGAAATCAGAATTTCGTACTTTCACCACTAGGAACAAAAGTAGAAATTACAAAAAAAGAATCTGGACGAATGTACGAAAATGTTGAAATTCGACTTCTCGAAATTTACTATCATTACTATCCATTATTATTTAAATCTTTGTTGGCCTAGTTTTAAGCGATGATGCCAGTAAAGCTCTGATTCTATACACCATAAAAAAACTGAAGAAAAAGATGCAATAAGAAGTTAGCTATCCATAACTTACACTGGCATGTGAAATAACATAGTGGACAGAAAAAAATATGCGATACTTTCTTCAAACATGACGTCGTATCAGTCTGTTCAATCAACGCTCGCTAACGCAACAAAACCTGGCGTTTTAGATAGATTTCAGTAACGAATGGGTTAAAACTGTAACTGAACAGTACGTGAGAATATAAGATTATTTATAAATATATATAAAATATTGGACTTCAACTATCGTTCTTGCACTTTTGAAAAATATAAGGTTTTAAAGAAAAATATTCGAAAATGTTTAAATAATCTGATAAATATTTCACCAAGTAATACACGTAACAATAAACAGGCGATAAATACATTTAAAAAATGAAATGATTCATCAGCGTCTTTCGTTAATATAATACTCACAAGCAAACTAAATCATAGAAAATAAACGTAAGACGCAGGACTCACATACGAGTCCACGGCTACCATCTAACGTTCTATCGAGATTCATATGCGAGTCCACGGTCGTTAAGCTGTTAAATAAATAATTACAAAAAATACTTTATGCAGGTAAAATATGAATTTATGAAAGAAAATTCAAAATAACAATAGTCCAATTAGGTATTTCAATTAGGAATTTGATGAACCATAACAAATAATCTGTTTCCTATAACGTAGAGTTCATTCTGATTATATAGATAACTTAACATGTCTAGTGAAAATCTTGTTGTAAAACAAATGTAAATTTTAAACATTTTCGTAAAACATTTTGAACCACAAAATCGATACTTTTAATGCAAGTAAACAATGTCTTGTTATGAATTCTATAAATAGACGTTATTGACAGTAAAAAGAGAAGGCCTGGTATCGATTACATCCCATTATAATGTAATATACTATGTTGTTATTTAATTTCATAATATCATTACTGTCAACTGAATATTTGGGCTCGTACATTGTGATATTGTTTTACGGCTGTCTCATACATAATAATGTAATCCGGAAGACTCATGTCAGTCGAAACAATCGCACATATTTATTTAAACGACAGGAATAAGCAACAAAAGACGGAGCGCAATTTGAAAAATTCATCAAAGTAACTATTATAATGTGTGAATATATTTGATTATTTTTATTACATTGCATACCATATTCAGGCGTAATGTGAAGCATACAGTTCTCTCTCTTTCTCAGAATCTCACATCATAAATATGTAAAGCTTGACGAGGCTATTTATAAAAATATTTATAGGCTTTTAGGTAGTTTCGTTTTATCCGTTGATTTCGTCGTATTGCTATTTTTATCCAACTAATGCATTTTTATGCTCCGACTCACTTCCTCACATTACACAGTAACGACATAACGAACAGTCTATCACGGCTAATTTTGCCTAATCATTCGGTATTGGTTGTTCGATATTTACATTACGTACTGCATTCGTCTTTAAGATTACTGTGACAAAAATAAAATTCCTTTCCCATTATGGATACTTTCGAAATATCAAAAAAGGCTATTTTTTTACATTCTTATTTTCACAATTGGTTGACAGTCAAATGTTAAGCTTCATTAACCATGCAGTCCTGCATTTTTTAGGTTTATTAAGTCACGCAGACGTGGGATTTAAAATCGCAACGTCAACACATAAGCCCTTGACCGTCAATCGATATGCATCAAAATTGAATACTACTACGTTTATCGTATAATTAATAAATAAACGAATTCTTTTATCTTTATGATATACGAGAATATATCCCGTCGGCAGCTGAGGTGAACCATTTAAATAGAGCTGGAAGTTGAGGGTTAAAATTACATATATGCCCAAGATTATTATATATCCACATATGGAATACGAGTTGTTCAATAAAATTGACTATCAACCAATTTTTGTGAAAAACAAACTGCCAAGATATGAATGTCTTCACATTGCAGAGGTCCATTTAGTTATTTTTTACGAAATTTATAAGCTTAACTCTGGACATGGTAAAAAAATATTATGACGTTATGTCTTGCAATGAGCGATATAAAGTCGAATTTAACAACTTACGGCGCGATTTTTTTCTCTATAGTGGATGGTCGAATTCGCACATTCGAAAATGTGCAAAATAATATTTCATCACCTCTCGTTAACATTCACAATTGAACTAAATTGTAACCCAGTTATTTCTCATAGAAAAGATACGTATGACGTAGACTCACATATTAGTTCACGGCAATTAAGCTGTTAAAATAAAAAGAATATATGACATAATGGTCAAGAATAATAAGTAGTTCTGTATTATGTTTACGTCACACGATTATTCAACATATTTGACAGGTAACCAGTGACAGTGAATCAAAAGTATAAGCTACATTGACTTTTATTGACAGGCTGTCAATATATTGGCCCTTTTTATAGACGCTTGAAAAGTTTGCCCATTTGCTATGCAGTGACGAATAATGAAAAGCTCACATGGAAACCATTCATTCGCGGAAATGTCAAAAATTGAATTTTTATGTGTCACCCAATATAGCTTTTATATTCATCGGTATTTTTAAATACAATATAACGTAAATCGTTACAATCAATTGCCGCTGGTTGATAGATAGACGTACGCGTTTCGATGCCAGTTGCAGGTTCAAATACCACGGTTGCTAGATTTAAAAAAAAATCTACGTTAATATGATATTAATACTTCCTCCTATTTTAACAAGATGTTTCGAGTAAATTCGTATAGGTGTGGAAATAAACGGTCGTCTAACAATGTTCGTAAACTAAATATGTTTGAAGTATAGTGTATATATAATAAAATCAGTGATAAATCTTTGACACAACATAAAATAGAATAGGTATTTGGGTTCCGAAACGTCATTAACAATAAAGTTTTTTATGCAATGTATCTTTCTTAGAGATTTTTCAAAATTTTTAGGAAGCAAGACCGGATTCTTAATAGGCTGAGCAATTTGCTGACAACCAATTTTTGTGGAATAATACTACAAAAAATAAACATCTTGATATTGCGAAAATCATCTTTATTGTAGTTATCAATGGTTACTTTTATTTTGTCACTTTAAGAAGAAGTTATATTACTTTACTGCAGAGATCAAGTGACCATTTTTGAAGCGCCCACGGTAACAAAAGGTATATATAGTCTGTGGAAAGGAAAAAGAACGTAACCCTCAATTTTTCAACATAGCTTTTATTCGATAATCACAATGTATACAACTTAATACACGTTCTATCAAAAGGATAAAAGCTGAAAATGCCGAATTAGAAATTTATCTTTTAAGTTTAACAAAAGGATTTTTAAGAGCCTTTCAGCACATCAATTTTATTGGTTTCTTTTTAAATTAATATCGTATTGAGTAAATAAAAAACCAGTTTTAGTATTTACGCACTTCAAGATTATGTCTACGTAATGTTTTTGACTTAGGCCCAAAGTCCCTAAATAAACGTTTATTATGTCCCATGTAAAATCCGTTCTATATCGGTTACGTCCTTTTTCCTTTCCACAGTCGATACATATAAATATCTGTGGTTAAAATGGTTAAAAAAACATCAAGCTAAGTCATTCAGATTGTGAACACCAATACCTTCCACAAATTCGGAGCGCATGTGGTTTAAAATTTAAAAAAAGCTAAAACTAGTTATATGTGTCACATGCATTTAGCATGAAAGTAAAATTATATTTATTTGAAACGCGAGTTCATATACAAGATTCTGTTGTAACTGAAGACGCGTTGAACAATACAAAATATAATAATACGTTTTATTTTCGTAAAAATCTTTGATTCGACTGATGTATCTTTATCTTCTTCAATATTCTTTATAGACCGAATTCCCCTGACGGAGTGTGCGTCGAGTGTGTATTATATTTGAAATGAAGGTGTTACGGCTCTTTATGTTTGTGGAATTTCAAAACAGTTTCCTTTTTTATCTTACCGGTGGGACCGTCACTCGCACGTCAAATTAAATCCTTCAAGATAAAGGAGACTTCAATGTAATATACTTTATAGACCTACTTTATACAGCGCAAATCCACTATAAAAACATACACTTGGTTTTAGAAAGACGCCAGACTTCAAAAATATAAATATAAAATTTGTCGTAAACATTACAAAAAATATACGACAGTAAATTATAATGGTGAAATATTCAATATGTTTTTTTACTCATTAAAACACACATCCCTAATTCTTTACAATGTTTCCGTCAGAGATAAAAGGCCTGTCAACGTCATACAGAAATGACAGCCTTACCCACTATCACCTTTTTTATTTATACTAAATCTAAAACACTGGAGAACCTGTCATTTCTTTCTTTCGGTCAATAGGAATTACTAGATTTGCAGATTTCAGGGTCCTGGAAGACAGTCAGGTACCATCCTCGGCAGATTTATGAGGTCCTCGTAAGACATAAGAAGATGCGATGACGTTTGGTCTTAGACTACTATCAGCGTAACGTAGCGGCCATATACTCCGCATAAGAGATCAATTAGACAATGAAGAAAATGTATTATGATCCAAGTATTTATTTACAGACGCTGGACTCACCAGTCAAGAATATTTGACGAGAAACCACACAGACGACAAAACTACGTGGCAGTTCTGCATGAGCTATCTTCGCCTTTCCACTTTGCGCGTTGGTTGTTTTTCTCCAGTATGGGATAGACCTATTTACGGTTCATGATAAGTGCACACATTGATTAAATAAATAACTGAACACAAAGAAATATGGTTTTACGTTTTAGATTGAGTGTTCAGTGAATTTGTCTTCTGTTCACTTGTCTGGCTACACAAAATTAAATGCTTCAATATTCCTACATAAGATATTTACGTTTCGTAGATATCTGATTTTTAATTAATCTCATATAATTAATTTTGGGACTTATTTCTGACGTCATGATTGTGATATAGGTTATGTTATGACTTGGGTAGAGATCGATAAACAAATAATAATGATAATTTTCTCCATGTTATTTCATCGAATTAAAGCATAGATAATAATTACTTCTGAAAGCTATTTGACATTATCTCACTATTCAAATTATTATCAAATATGCAATAATATTCCAACAACATGGAAATTATTTTAGATCTACATACATACTGTATAGATTAACTGTCAATCTTGCAAAGCTTATGTAATTATATTGTATAATAATGCGTGGATGATATGATGATAACATTGAATATGTATGAAAATTTGCTAGCAAGGTGACTACAGAGCAAGGCCTCAGTTGCGCTATTTATTTTGATAAACGCGCAAGAACCGAAATACATAAACACGTACTTTCATATAATGAGAAACTGAATATCGTCGACAATGTTGCAGGGACACGTATCTCAATCTTTTGGTTTAAGCTACTTTGTAAAGTATAGTTTTATTTTTGCTATCTCTTACATCATAGCCACATTTTTACATTAGTACATATGTCTATGAGCCCTGTAAAAATTACGTGTTAATGCAAAAATGTTGAAGGTGATTCAAGAGATTGGTAATAATTAAACTATACTTTACAAAGTGACTTAAACCAAAACATCAAGTTTCTGCAATATTGAGGGCGATATATAAATTGAATGGATACACCGATTTTGATCGCATTTAATTGAGCCATCATTTTTTTATTGAACACAGAAAGCACACAATTCACAAAAAACTTAAAATACGTAAAATCAACCGAAACGCTACAGCCAAATCCATACACATTCACCAAAGTTTTTTGTTGGTCCTGAACATTTTAAACAAATAGAGTTCACTGCTTTGCAGAATAAGCCATCGATATCACTTAACCATTAAAAATCAAGTAAGAAAATCTTAGTTTTGATGATGATGTAGGAATAAAGAATGTATCTTAGCAATTTTTAAATCTTAAATTCAAAAGCAATAACATAAATGAAGCGCGTTGGGAATACTCCTGAAATACACGTATATACTTCACGTTTCTAAGGCTGTAAACGATCGTGTAATCGATATGGATTCGTGGGATATTTCAGTTACAACTATGTATTTTATATTACATGTCTTAAAAATGCAAACCCATATCCTACAGTTCCGAAATATGTGCGAAACGCTTCGGCTACGAATGCGGAGATTCTGAAAATTAATCTGAAAATGTGCAAAAGTATCTTCGTTAAAAATGAATAAAAATATTTTTAAAATGATGCAACTATTGATAAATTTACTATGAATGAAATGAATTGCAATTTGCCATCATATTGTCATTTGGAATGCCAATGAATATTAATTCAATAAGGTAGATGGATATTAATCTTCACAAATGTATGTAAAATGTTGCGCAGATATATAATATGATGGTAAAGAAGGCACAGGAGATTGGGACAACTATCTACATTGAAATATAGGTAGTATACTATATAATTGTTGACTTTTAAGCTGTTTGAAGTTTAAGTAAAAAAATACGATATATTTTCATGAGAAAAAAAGCTCAAAGAAAACTTTCTTGCAAAGCTCATAAGCTTCTAAGAGGTTAAGAAGATTAGTAAGTTTAATTCGACAAAATAGAGTATATGATAAAGCGTGTAGGGCAAACGGGTAAGCGTCCCAATTGAAGTGCTGGCGGAAACTAATCAACGCCATCAACAGTGGCTAAATATTAATCGCTGGTGACGTCACACGACGCCTGGAAGCCATGTCTCGCCTCGTGTCATATAGGACACTAATGCGCCAATTTAAATTTAAGCTAATTTTTATGTCTATGCTCGCTCTATTTGCTACATGACGAGAGACTGACAGGTACGCATTAGTCGGATGAAAAATCTGGAACATAAGATCGTTCGTTTTTCACTAATTTAACTAAAGCGACGTTTTTATAATTCTATACTTTTTGTATCAACAATATTTTAACTACATCAGTGGCAACTTTTGTAGTGTGGCAACAAAGCAATAGCTGTATGCCACACTACGAAAAAAGAAAGAAAAACACAAGAGACGACACAAAGAACTATCTGAACAATATTATTCATTATATCAAATTCCGTATTTTTATGCTTAATTTAAAGATATTAATTAATTTAATAGTAAAATGACAAAATTATATGGGATTTGATTTAATAATAGTAATTAAAAAGTTATTTTTATCCTCTGAAAGTTGTATCTGTTTTATGAGCGATATGTTTCTATACAACGAGAAAAATTTATTACAGGTTATTTTTCCAGGGAATCCCTGACGGCCAGTCAGTCGCTTGAGCTATTGGAAACTTAGTCCTATATTTTAAAATTCAAACTATCTTGTATTGCACCAAGACTTCATGAATCGTATTTTTTCAACCATTTGACAAAATTAATAATCTGAAAACTAGTAAGAAAACGTAAATTTTCAACAGAGTTGGATGATGGTCAGTCGCGCAACTAATTTTATTGGAGACTTTAATTTTGAATTATTTTTTAATGTTGTTACATGACTTGAGCCCGCGATCATCGAATTCTAAGCGCGGGCTTTTACCAACATGGCTACCGAAGCGACGATATATTATAGATATACGTCATTGATAAGCAAAAATAATAATTATATGAAAATTTCATGCAGCCGCAAGATTTGAACCAGCACCTAAAAGCGCCGAAACGAAAAACACTAATTTATTTATTTATATCAATGAAAAAACCCAATAAAACTTTTGGAACTTAAAAGATGCTGGTAGATGAGAAAGAATTTGAAATATTTTCAGTTTTAAGCTGAAGTTTTTATGCCGTAAACTAATATAATAAATTAAACGTCTAATAAGGACATCTAATGTTTTTTTAATCGAATACACAGCACGTAATTACGATACAACTAATAACACGGAGAGCTTTTCTACTCAATCAATCATTTCAACGCGTTAAGTTGTTGTTTGAAGAATTTTATGTACTCACTTAGTACTTAAGCTTATTAGTTAGTATCAATGTTTTTCAAAAATATTTGAAAGTCAGCAAATTAAAGAAAGAGAGTTCGATAAACTTCTGAAACAGCCCTTCATTTCAATTCCCGTGAGAGCTTTTCTTCGGCATCGTATACAAACACTTAATATTGACGCGTTTCGGTAACATTGCAAAACGTTCGGGGGATGACGAAACGCACAATGGTGAGTCCATATAAATATATCAAGCGAAACCACATACTCTTCAAGCATGTTAGTGTTTTTTTCTTTTAATAACTTGCAATTATGATCAACTCGTGTTGCTGACTATTCTCTTCCCAAGGTCATATAGAAATGACTGTTGTGCTGCAGTAATTAATTGTAAGACACACAGCGATGATAAGCCACATACTATGCCAAGAAAATTATAGTTCAATTATTAGCATGTATGATTTTATCTAACTCTTTCAATGTTAACGTTTCACCTTATTTCAATTGATTTCTGTAAGATCAAGGTCATACAGAAATTACAATTATGCGTCCAAGTGTAAAATAGTGATAATTGCGTATTTTGGATCGTTACAAAATAAAAAAAATCTACCCTTCGTAATTTTCACGTTGAAAAATCAACAAAATCATTTGGTCGGAATAAATTAATATAATAAATAAATTACACGGATCACAGTACAATTATTATCAAATAAGCAAAAGCAATTCATTATATGATAACTTCACAGCGTCCTAGAGACCTTGGCTTTTGGCAGAGGATTTGGCGCACTGAGATTTAAAAAAATAAAAGCACTCATGTCCTAGACAGGAAAATAATTAAAGGTGACTTCGTCTTCAACATAGCAAACGTAATTTTAAATGCTATGAGGTGAAGTTTCTTCAAAGAGAAGAATTATAATAGTCACGGAATAAATTTATTTTCATTCGATTTGACTCTGAAAAGCCGGCCACATCACCAATCCAAATACGAGAATGACATCAACCCATTCGCCGATGCATCGCCGTTTATTTTTCGCGATGTCCAAGTAAAGAAAATTGAGCGCGAGCTTTTTAATTGCACAGTAAATTTTGCAGTTTATTTTAATGAGCTTTCGGCGTAACCATTGAATTTTTTTACACGATATTCTGGAAACGTGCTAATTTTTTTATTACCATTGAAGTATTTTTATGAAGTCATTCCTATAATATTATGCCTACTTCATGCCTATTTTTAATCCACATCTTCAAATTATGAGGACTCTACTTAAACCACAAAATATATGAATATATTCTGTACATATAATGTATTAAAATATATCTCGTAATCGTAGTTATTAAACTAGAAACCTCGGTCTTACGGGATGCTTTAGTGATTTCCCTGCTGGGGGGAATATTTAAAACAACCTAATGTTGATGAATAAATAAACGAATATATAAATGTCAAACCTGACTACACTCAACCAAGTCCAAGTGTGAAAAAGAGACACGAGAGAAACAATACATTTTCATTGATTTCTTAAAATTGCTTTTGTACTATGTATGCATTAAGTTGTAGTGTTTAAATTATTTCATTGGGCCTTTTACCACCGTATATTTAAAAATGCAATATCTTCTAGTAATCATACATATAATGATATACCGATCTTAAAATATATTTAAATAAATTCATGTATATAACCAAATTGATACAATTTTTTTGCCCTTATATATACGTGTATTATTTCAATCTACTCGATTTTTACTAATGATTTATAAAACAGTATTTAATTAATTATATAAGTCCGAATAAATACAAGCTTTTAAATAATTAATATTACTGATGGTGCTTGATGGAAATTGATTTTAAATTCTAAATTATTTAAAACTGG
>JAGVSQ010000677.1:0-36029 GCA_022683975.1 Rhyacophila evoluta | reverse complement strand
TCAATATATTGTATATCGTTTAAAAAATTATGTATAAATTAGACTTTTTGACTTCAAATTCGTAATTAAGAAATAGATGCTAAAATTTTTCATTTTAAACGCTATTTTTTTTTTTCAAAATAAATGCTAAAATACGTGTCTCTAACAATAATATATTAAAAAATATATATTATCTACTAAGCATAGTACTTTATTACTATGGAAGGAGGAATATTGCAATTAAATACGTGAAACTGGGAACGGACTATTTCTGATAGTAGAGACGGCAAAAATTTATTTAAAAAATATGGTATGTTTTTGATTGGAAACCCCTGACGATCTAAATTGAGCTATATAATAATATCAATATATAATATCGAAGAGAGAAAGTATTTTCAAATTATTTTACTGTTATGGACTCAAAAACTTCGTAAATATAATAGCCGTAAAGGTTGCAAACTTACCTTATTATGACAATACACTCTGAAAGTCTTCAAAGACCATTTGTTTCCGTCCCATCACTCTCGCGTAATTCTCATATAATTTTATGGAAGTTTTTATGGTGACCATTTTGCGGGCTAATCGTGTTTGTCATGTCTTGTGGATTCGGTGAGAGATAACTGTGTGCGAACTGAACCGTTATTCAAAGTTTTTGAAAACCTGCGTAGATACGTACTAAAGTTTGATGAGAGTTTTTTCTCCCCAAAAAAATATATTACCGGTGTGGCGACGAAGTTATTTTTTGTCTCTTATATTTCTTTGGAACTTTGTGATATCTACAGACAATTTTTATTTTTGAACCTTGGACTAAATTTATACAGTTAATGTCGAAAGTAAAGTGAATCAACTATCGGGATTGACTCATTAAACTATTTTTAAAAGAATCCGTTTTTTATACACTTAAACAATTGAAGATATTTTCCATATTCAAATATACGCTACTATGAAACTAATCAGTAACAAACGAAAACTAACGTAAACTTTTCCACTGAATCATGATGTATATTACATTTTTTTACCATATTCGCATCTAAACTCGATTATATCGAGTATAGAAAAGAAAAAGGACGTAACCCTCAATTATTCAAAATAGCTTTTATTCTATAATCTGAATGTACACAACTTAATACACATTCCATCAGAAGTATGTAAGCTGAAAATGCCGAATTAGGGTCTAAATTTAGCTTCTTAGTTTGAGAAAGGATGACTTGTGAAATTTGCGGCCAGAAAATAGGGCTTACACCTTATCAATTTAACTAATTTTTCTTTAATAATTTATATTGAATAAATAAAACACCAGATTAAGTTTTCCTTCACTTCAAGTTTATTTTTATGAAATGTTTTGACTTTGGCTCAAAATCATAAAATAAACGTTTTTCGTCCTTCCTGTAAAATATGTTCTATGTGGGTTACATCCATTTTCCTTTACACGATTGATATGGAGCTACACAGTGCAAAATTATCCGCTTCGAAAGTGGAGTATATGAACCTCTGCAATGTGAAGACATGTCTTGATAGATTATTTTTCAAAAAACATGGCGGTCAGACAATTACTCAACTTAGTGGGAATTTTTGGATTTTAAAAATCTAATTGAAGTGGAAATAGAACCCGCATTCTCCGCATGCTAACCTCTTGGCTATCGGGGAAACTATAGTATTACATTTAAATATACTCGCTTCTCTGTTTTAACGTTTAATTTTCGTACACGAAGGCAGTATTTTTCTAAACAAATAAATTATCATCTAATAATAACTATCGTAAATTCTACATCTTAAATTAATAATAAATTATTCAAAATAGTTGAATTAAATACCTAGTATATGAATCCCCAAATATTGGTGATCATAAAATATTTACACCGAACTCTCTTTTTACACGATTTCAAAATAATACGGTGCTACATTCCTCATTTGTTTGCTTAAATCCAGTGAACCCAAAAAATTTAAAATAAATATAACACTGGATATCTCAAATGATGGAAACAATGACCTAGTACCAAATGTGCGTAAACGTGATCTATATTGTGTTATAGTGAACAATCTTTGTTATTTGTTTTTTATTAATAATCATATTTAAATACAATAATGAATTTAATTTTTTGGTGTCCGTTGATTTTTATGCAAGGAAACTTATCCACCACTATATTTATAAGTATATTTTTACACGGTATTGTATAGAACGTATCAACCGTGTAAAGAGAGAGTGATGTATAATAAGATCCACAAACCACATGTGTGTGCTTACATGAAGCTTTTTTTTACGTAACCCATCGCAAATTGCGTTATTAACGATGTTTTCAGAACTAAAGTGATATCTGATATTAGATCCAATCCGATATTGTTCACAATATTGGCAAACACTACTGCCTTCCTCGGAACTACCGGCTTATTTTGGACGTTATCGAAAAGAAAATGTATTTTAAAAATCCCGTTCAGATTACTTAATATCGTATTCAAAGATAACTTTACGTCTTATTCGAATACGAATTTTATTTCTAAAGTATGAATTATACAACAAAAAAAATCATAACATCAAATTGATGATACCAAAAAATTAGTTTTAATTGGATTTGAAAACTTTTAAAAGTTTATTCAAACAAAGCTTGCCATGTTTCTATACCTAACGGACTAACTGGAGTTTTCGTACACTGTAATATATATTAATATATTAAATATAATAGTGTAACAAACGTCAATGACCCTTCAAAATTCCACCGCAAATATATAGAACTTTGTCGTGGCAGAACGTAGCTGTTTGAAACTCCAGCACCTATTTTATTTTATGTTTTATTTTGGTATTTAAAAAGAACTTATTATCCACTTGCGCGGTACGCGGACAGTAATTTCTGAAGTTTGCGATACATAATTTCTTCACAAAAAACCTTAAAAAGTATCCAGCACCCTTTTCTGCGAAAAGACAAAGCTCTGCTACACAAGAGTAATCTGTCAAGATCTCGGCTATCGAGTACTTGACTGCATAGCTCATATGCAGTCAAGCTTTGGTGAGAATAGATGTTTTCTCTAAAATTCCACAGCTGTTTTAAAAAGTAAGCTCGCTATTGAGACTACAATTAAAATAAATAACTACAAAAAATAAATATGCGTACGTATCGCTTTTTATACTAAAATATTGAGAAACTGGAACGTAATATATTAATAAAATTATGGTTGGCGAAAATATTCGATATACTCGTACATCAAATTTATAAAATTACTTTTCAATATTTTTTGAAATAATAACTTTATACTTACGTATGAAGTATATAAATCTCCATAAGGCCGAGGCTACGGTAGGTGCCATGGCGGCAGAGCGACAGCAGCAGAGTGTTTGGAATAGAAATAAAAAATCACTATAAATAGGTGAGTGAACAAATTGTTGTGACGAAATTGTGTTGTTGCGCTGCCAAACTTGCTCATTCACCAATTTATAGGAATATTGCATTTCTGTTGCCAACGCTTTGCTGCTGTCGCTCTGCCGCCTTGGCATATATCGTAACTTTGGCCTAGGACTTATCACAACAAACTGTTTTTTGCGAGAATTGGTTATTGCTGTAATCAGGCAATCTCTCAACTTATTGTTTAGAAACGTGCGCGCTTACTAATCGGCCTCCAAAGCGGCAAAAGTCGTATAAAATTAGTATATGTACTGTATTTTATGATAAGTCTAGTTACTTATTATTTAAGAGAATGTATAATTTATTTTTAAGCACATAGCTATTTAAATCCAGGAGTCACAAAATTTTGAAAAAATACATTTATAGTAATTTTGAATTTGATAAGCTGAATGGCGAAGAAAAAAATAATAAATCCTGCATGGATCTGACGTAAGTAGCTTTTATGATATACATATACCGTGTGGTTATATAATATAAAGAAAACTCTACACAATTTCCCGACGCGACGCGAACGAGAGACGTCAATATATTCAGCTTTACTCAGGTATTTAGCTCTGAATGGCTAAATCGAAAATGCTTGCCTGCACACAACTTCAGACGGATTAAATCTCCTCGAGCATTATGATCAGGACTCTTGTTATTATCATCATGCCATGCTGGCAGCAGTTGGCTGAGTGGTAGAGTGCAAGGCCTCGCACAATGGGGGCAGGAGGTTCGGTTGCCGAAAAGGCATTGTGCAGAACTACGGAGCATTTATTGCTCGCGAAAGGAATACGGTGTACGTGGCGCAATTGAAAAACGTTTTCATGGACGTGAATGCATTTAAGATTAACCTAACATCGCTTGTGGCAAGTTTATACTGATCGCAATTCTAAAATATTGTTATACAAACTATTATAATTGCATATATTTTAGTCATTTTCAAACTCATTCCACATAAATATTAACAATACCTTCAATCTAAGCTCAATATGCTATCGCTAGATATATTTTGCATATTAGGTTAGATTTTATTAAATATTTGCTTTTTTTTCAACCGTTTCCACTTCGAATTTGAAGCATATAAATCTCAACAGTGAAAAGACGACCAAATATTTTTTTAAATTCTGCAACTGTGGGATTTGAATCCGCAATCTTTAGCACCATAACATGCACGTTTACATTTCAGTCACATTTTTTTCCATATAATTTTTACCATTTTCGCTCTGAAAGTAGAGCATATGGATTTACATAATGTGAAGATGTCCTCTCCAAAAGTGGAGTGCCTATATATGAAGTGTAATGTGGACACATGTATTGAAAGATTATGTTTCACAAGTTTTTGTCAGGCCAATTCTCATGAACCGATTGGTATTTAGTCCAGCATTTTTGGATTTTTAATAATCCAACAGACGTGAAAATCGAACCCACATTCCCGGGTACGAGGCGCGCACACTAAACTCTACGCTACCGGGAGATGTTTGATATACTTAGACAAACTATTAATCTGATTATCCGATAGACTTAAAAAATATTGAATATGATTATTAAAAAAAACTGGCACCCATAAAAAAACATTTTTTTATACCATGTTCGCTCCCAAAGTAGATTATATGGATCTTAATGCGAAAACGTCTTGACAGATTATTTTTCACGAGAATTATCAGATAATTGCTCAACCTCATGGGCATCCAGTCCTGTATTTCTAGATTGTTAAAAATCCGATAGGTGTGAATTCAAGCCTGCAATATCCCGGATCGCACGCACGCTAACCGGGGAAAAACAAAACACAATCACAAAACACCGCTTATTTTAAAACTGTCCATCTAATTTGTTAATGGTTTTTCGCTCTGTGGCGATTAAATTCAATATTTCGACCTAATTGTTATAAAATCGCTATAAATATTATTAAATTTCAATTTGGTAGGAATGTGTACAATATCATAATGCAGTGAATATATAGCTAAAATCCTGACCTATGGTAACTTGACGAGAATTGAAATGGATACCGTGCATTGTGATTCGGCGTTTTATTGTGTTTTATTATAAGTAGATTTTTTTATTCCACCGTTGTTCGGAGATAATGCCTCCTTTGTTAAATGATTGTGGCACTGAGCGTGGTTACCGTTTTCTGTTTGTTGGATAGAAGGACCAGTCATCAATTATTATTGTTGTAATACTGTGATATACTAACTTATAATACTATACGACCAATATACAGGTCATTGCTACTAAAGTGTTTTGAATTCGATAATATTGACTGGATTTTACAGACAAAATATTGCAACACTCATGTTTTTTTACCGCGTCCAATTAGAAAGTGGAACATATCCACCTAAATAAATATGATCACTAGAGAAATGGATAATATGAAGTGGCGTAGTTACAAATTCAGCGCCTTGGAGTAACTAACATCTTCGTAAATTTCTCATTTTTTTAGCTCTCGCACTAATTTTACTTTACTTACGCCTCCCAATAATATTTGCCTCCCCCTAATTCGTGCGCCTTTAGCAACCTGCTCCGTCTGCCGCACGGTAGCTACGCCACAGATCATATGGCTCTCCGCATTGTGAAGACATATTTTAACAGATTATTTTCACAATATTTGATTGTCAATTCAACTCATCGTTCATCGAGTTCTAAATCTTTTTTTTGGTGCCACCCCCACCTTCCCCATCGGCACTTTTTCATACCAGGCTATGCCTTGCCATTTTTTGTCATGGATATATTATCACTTAACAAATATTTCAACCATTTTAAAGAGTTTTCTAGCTGGCATAGTACGATCTTTTTTTTATTGGAGCATTATTTTAAACATTAGAGCTACACTCAGAAATAATATCCTTATTATGCCGTATAAGCTGGTATGGCTGTTAAAATGAAAAATCACATTGATACTTTTTTTATTAAGGACTAAACCACTGTTTATAACACCTCCCTAATGTAAAAAAGTAGCTCTCGGGAGTTTAAGATTTAGATTTTTTTCTTAATATATTTACATGTTATATCTACATTTCTGTCAACAAGAAACTTGTGAATATTATCTCTATCTATTACTGGAAGATTAATAATAGTGTGCAGAAATTAAAACTTTTTGTTACCTCACATCATTAAAATAATACGTCTACACATTATAACTATACTTTTTACTTACCATATACGTTCAGAAAGTGGAGCGTACGGATCTACGGGGTGGGAAAGAATCCAGTCCAAAAATATAATTAATGGAACTTCTCAATGTGAAGACATGTTTTCATATATTACTTTAGTTATCATAACATAGTATTATCAATATTTATTCTGTTTTTAATTATTTTTATTTAATACTACAGATATATGTATAAATGTATTAATATTAGACAAATTAATTAAGTAATAATATCAACTGATCTTACTTGATAAAAATTGATCTTAAACTCAAAACCATTTGGTAATTTTGCACCGATTAGTATTTGCTAAAGAGAAATTTATGTTGTGCACTATGTATTTCTTTTTAATAAAAATTTTAAAACCAGATTTTATAGCCGTCGAAAAAATCGCATAAATACACTAACAAAAAAATAATATTTTTAACATCCGTTCATAGAGATATTATCAGCGAGCTTTCCAGCGTAGCCTTAAATAAAATGTGCAAAAAATCTCATTCGTTAGTAGTACAACAATTTTATTTTAAGTTGCTTTCTGAAAATTGTGCATATTTTTTGCGCCATTCGCAGATGAATGAATGCACTGCTTCATGAATTTGGGTTGCATCATTACCGGTGTATATTGTGTTGTTGGTTTATTTCGCATTTTCCACGTTGTTAGGGAAAAGCGCGATGTTGACTGCCTGCCAGATGGAGGGAGAGGTTTCACCTTTAAACCCTCTTTCCTAACTTTGCTTCGAAGCCTCAAAAATGGCTCATACAACTACTGTTGAAAGGCATGCCTGCATTTAGATTCATTATCAGAATGATTACAATTGACGTACATTATTATAAAATAATACAGCATACATCGTATCATAATATTAGACTTTCTTTTTTAAATAATTTTCCATAAAAAATTCTTTCGTCATTCTATTTATTAAATCTGCGCTGAAAGTGGAGTGTATGAATCTTAACGGTTTGAGGATGGCCACTCCAGAAATGGAGTACATATCGTCTTGTAGCTAGGTAGAGACATAATTGAAATTTTACAGAAGAGTGAAAAATCTATGTTGAGTATATTTTAATATATAGTAACTATGCGGTCTAATGCGAAGAAACAGAAAATGAAAAATATCTGTATTCAAAAAATTGTCATATCGACGACGGTATATGGATATCCATAAAATGAATTAGGTATATTTACAACTTATTGGGAATCCAGTGCTGCATTTTTGGATTTTTATACTACAAATCAATTAGTAATTTGCCTATCTTATAAATATTAGAATCCCATCATTATATTATGTCTGCCACAAATTCAATTCGGTTTTATTCTACTCGCTGAATTTTTCTAGGGCTTTAGGAATGCAAAGTTTTTTAACACAATCAAACCATTCCTTCAGTTTTTAGACTCTCTTTTTTCACTACTAGACTGATTATTGCACATACAGTATCCATATACAGTATACTCTCGATTATCTACGCTAACCCTGGCGAGGATGTCCCCGTATAATAGAAAAACACAGATAATCCGAATTATGGTAAATATAATACATGAAACATGAAATATCTATCACTATCGAAGAATCTTATTTGCCTGTTGTGGCCTGGCCAACACAAATTACTCTAAGAATTTTTCATAGTTTCTCGTCTTTTTCCTATTTAGCCCTCACGCCAACATTTTTTTTCCTTCATCATAAGCATTCTTATCCGTGGCTAATTTACTATTTTTAGCACGCATTATTTGCATACTGAAGAGTAAATAAAGTTATTTTTAAATTGAATTTTGAATCGTAGAAAAATCTATAATGCAATAACTTACATTCAATATAATTTCAAGATTTAGCATAAATAATCAGTACCCAGTCAATCGAGAATACACTACAATAAAACATGTTTATACTGTCTGAAATTCACAATTATACTATTGCTCGTTGCATTAACAACAGTATTTTTAAATTACCGATGGAACGAAAATCTTTTTGAGTATTTTTTATTGAATTCAAAATACATCTAAGAAAAACGATGATTTTTAAATTTTATAAATTTGCCTATCAACTGTGGGACGAAAAAAGGACGTAATCCTCAGTTTCCTTAAAATACCTTTTTTATATTCATAAAGTATATAAGTTTATGTACGTTCTTTCCAAAAGATATAAGCTGCAGACGCCATATTAGTATCAAAATGTAGCTTTTAAATTAAAAAAAAGGATAGTCTGTCAAATATGCGACTAGAAAAATGGACTTTCATAACATCATTGTATTAGTTTTTCTCAAATAATTAACATCAGATTGAGTGAATAAAATACCCGTTTCAATCTTCGTGCACTTTAAGATTGTTTCTATTTAACATTTTGACTATAGCCTAAAATCATTAAATAGACATTTCTATGCTTCTTGTGAAATTTGTTATGAGTGGATTACATCCTTTTCCCTTTCCACAGTCGATATAAAACCTGACATTAGCTTATTTTTAAAATGCTGCAAGTATCCACTTAGTAATTTTCTAGCCTTTTATAATTATATATTAGCCATAGCTACTTCATTTTTTTGCGTATTATTGATACATCACATTATCTTGAAAATTATATGACACGTTTATTAAAGCCGGATCTTTTTCATAAATCTTATAGATACTATAATATAAATAGAGAGCTAATTATTTCCCATATTAAAAACAGCGTAACTTGATAAATCGTAAATAACCAAAGTAAATCTTGCCTTTCAAACGTTTCTATATTAAACTTACACAACTCAAATAGCACAGTACCTTTAACCCAATTTGTTTTAAATTATTCAAATATTCTTAGTATAACGTTCTTTTTAAATATTCAAAAAGCTTTCTTTTGTTTTTCCGTTAAACTCCATATCTATAATTCATAAACAACGTCTGCTTTCTCGATTATACTGTATAACGTAAAAACGTATTTATATATGAATTTAAAACATATTTTCGGGTATTTTAATAAATAATCAGTCTCCATCTTCTCTAAAAAAGCCTACATTGCATCGCATGTCTCTACCACCGCCCTATAAATCACTCCCATACAATATGTAGTGGGTATTTGGCTTTTCGGGAACACGGAGCAGTTCTATTCATTTCAAAGGTGTACTTAATAACGCCAAAGTTATGTTGGTGCGGAAAACAACCACCGTACTGAGTGTACATACAATAAATACACCACAAAAACTGTATCTTATATTCATTTATTTTTCACGCTCTAATTTTGGCGAAAGTAAAATTTCAGCTAGCGTAAGAGCTAAAAAAATGAGAAACCATAATTTCCGGAAGAAAGTGTAAACGCTGAAGGGACGCAACGATTTCACTTGCTCCAGGGCGCTGATTATGTAGCTACGCCGCTGTTGCTTACTTAGTGGGATATGCATTAATATGAACGTGTATTTACTTTAGGTTAGCCCCAGTTAGGTTAGCGTAGTTGGTAGCGTGCGCGCTTAACAATCTGGGGAATGCGGGTTCGAATCCCCGTTGCTGGATTTTTAAATCTAAAAACGCAGGACTAGATGCCCATTGGGTTGATCAATTGTCTGACAAACAATGCTCGTAAAAAAATAATCTGTCAAGACGTCTTCATATTGCAAAGATCCATATACTCTACTTTCGGAGTGGATTTTTCACCCTGTGTAAAAAAATACTTTCTAACATATGAACAAACTTATGAATAACACTTCGTAATTAAATTTACCGTTACTATAAAAACTAATCTAGTTTCACTAATCACTGTAAGTATTTTTATATAATTTGAAAAGTCATGTCTTTTTTTTAGTTGAAAATTTTCAACTACGAAATAAACTTGCAGCAAAAGCTCAACCTTTCAATTACATGATAAATAAATCTCTTCATTTAAAAAGATATATTAATTACTCAATAATATAAAATATTAAATGTAAGTAAACAAAATAATGTAATATACTTCCTGGTTGTTTTATTATAAATTATTTACCATATATATTTTGGAGTAGCTTTTTAAATCACATTTTTATCTCATACTGCACGTAACGTGTATGTGAAACACTCATTCGGCATTCGACAGACACAACGCGTCGCTGTTTCTTCTTTTGTGCGGCAGTCATAAAAAATGAAAGAGAAGAGATTAGTAGAAAGAAAATGTATCATCCGCAAGACGCACAGGGGAACACGTTCTTCTGCTTTTCGTAACATTATTATTCTCTCGATTAATGATCACTGGCTGCCCTTTTTTGACTCATTTCTTTGTTTACGTACTGTCAATTCAGAGCTATACAAAAAGAGATTATACATTATGGTATGATGAAACAATTCCATATTTAAAAATAGAATTTCTTACATTAAAAGCTTTTTTATCTTTCTATAACTTAATTGACCAAGAAGATAAATTGAGTTTCGTTTGTTGTTTGTACGAAATAACTGAAGATCGACTTCTCGCACTACTTTCATGAAGACTTTTTTAGAGCAACAAACGCTAATAAACTCTTGCTAAAATCCTTTCAACGTGAGACATAGATAAATAATATAATTATAATGTTTACATTACGAAAATACATTTTTTAATCTAAACTAATGTTACTGAACTGCATTAGTCAATTAATGATATTCGTTGAAAATATGTAAAATTAGTCTCAATAAAAATATTGATTATTTATATGTATTATTTCAATTATATAATCACCTATAATAAGTTACAATATTATGGTTCACGCTTAATAAATATGTACAATAACATGTGTATAAAAATGGCAAAGCTTTCGCTAGAACATATAGAATATAGATCTACACAATTATCTTCGTAATGTGAAAACATGTCTTGATAGTTTATTTTTCATGATAGTTAATTTTCAAATAATTGTTCAGTCCAATACGCATCCATTCCTACATTTTCGGGATTTTGAAAACCTAGCAGGTATGGGAATCAAACCTGGATTCCCAGAATGCTCTCGACTACTGAGTACATCATCTAATGCTTACATAAAAATTATTATATTATATTTAAATCAAAAACATTAACAGTGTGTGATATAAATACTCATTCATCAATATTTAACAAACATCCTTCAGTTTATGATATTCAAAAGCTCTAAGCTGTAAGCTTCCCTATACTGTCTAACCAAAGGTAGTATAATTTTTCTTTTCAATTCAAGCTGAAGTCGTCCAGACCGGTTTTATGTTTAAAGCTTTACGCAAAATAAAGCCAAGCCTCGTATCTAATGTGGTGTGTTTCGGTTTTACTCTGTCTTGTAAATATATTCATTTCCATTTACTGCGTGTGTGAATTGAAATTCTTAAGATTATATAACTGCATGTAAATCATTGATTTATCATGGATGTCAATAAGGAAACTAGAAAACTCGTTTGTTTTTAAGAAACTTTTAAAAAAGCTATTGTATTTTTTCATATTGTGATTGTTTTTAATCAACATAAATACCAGTATAAACAGTAGGTAGTCTTAAGTAAAAATAATAGCATGGAGCTATTTTATTTTATGCTCCTGTCTTCCGTCAAATTAAAGATAATGTTTATTAATGCCAATAGTTCGGTAGTTAAAAAAAATAAAGATCACAACACTAATTAATATACACTTGACATCGCAATTAGAATTATTTTTACTTGGTTTTTAATTAAAATAAATAACATTTTTCTAATTTATTTTTGACAAAAAATACGTTTTAAAATAGTAACAAATAATACAAAAAATATTAAAGTTACAAGGGAAAAGTGTATCAGATTAAATTTATTAAAACCAAAAGTGTAGAATTTTGTTTTTTGTTCTTATACCACGCATAAATCTTTTTCTATAAAGGATAAATTACATCTCTTATAAAACTATAATTAGAACTTTATCTTCATGTAATTTTCTCGAAAATTCACTGTCAGCATAGTGGTCAAATCATTGTTCATTCTTACAATTTTGTAAAGAGGAGGTTGGATTTTTAAATTTCCCGCAAAATTAATTATTGGTACTTAAACGTGGAGGGATTTTTTGAGAGAGATGAGCTTTTTGTACTAGGTAACAACATACGTCATTTGTTTTCATATGTAGTTACGTATGCTGTAAACGTAAGTGCTTTATTTATTGACATCGTTCTGTCGGCGAGATTTATATCTGATGAAATATATCAATTTCCGGTTGGACCGGAGGTCATTGCTGGCGGGTAATACGCTTCCGGTGGGACCACGGAAACCTCCGAAAGGGGCGGACTAGAGAAGCGATTTATAATAATATTATTGAACCGGATTATCTCTCTTTTTGTTATTTATCGTGGCTTAGGATTTAATTTAATTTGTTTTAAGTCTAAAACTGAGTACTCAAATCAACCGTGGAATAACTTTTAAGCGATGGAAAACGTTCACAATATTTATCATAACTACGCGGTGAATTCATAATGATAAATCAAATATCTTAAGCCATTATATTATTAACTTAATCAAATTAATAAATTGCTGATAGTAATTACTATTTTGAAACTAGCTTTTATAGTAAATATCTTCATTTATTAGAAAATAATACGTCCAAAATAATTAAGTCAACATGGAGTATATGGATCTCCGCAATGTGAAGACGTCTTGACAGATTATTTTTCACCGGAATTGTTTGTCAGACAATTACTCGACCGAACAGGCATCCAGTACTGTATTTTTCGGATTTTTAAAATCCGACAGATGGGAACTCGAACCCGCATTCCCCGAATCACTAGGCGCGCGCTACCGACTACGCTACCGAATAACTAAGTATTGTAAATCTAAATTAAACGTTTATACTCTATTAAAATTGTAGCTATATTCTTAAGTGTATTAGTCTAATTGATAACATTTTTCAAATTATAGCAAAATATAATTCAGTAGAAATTTTTTATTTATATAGTAGTATCACATTTCTTTTTTAGTGCACCTCTGCTTTTGCCACCCTTCAAGACAGTATGGCTATCTTGTCGCTGGACATCAGGGTGCAGGAAACGCACAGAGGGTGCAAGTAAAAAAATAGGGGCAAGAAAAAGCTTCCGGATGCTGCAAATTCTTAAGCAAAAATCCGCTGGTAGTTGTTCAAAAAACATACTGCACCATCTCAAGAACATTCGAATTCAATAATATTAAAAAAAAAACACACACATATTTAGTTATTAAACTATCTTATTCGATGAAGTTGGTAGATTTCAAGCCACAAACTGAGATATTATTAAATGAAGCCATAATAAATAAAAAAATATGATACTTTTTACTATTGATTCATGATTATGTTCACCTTATGTCAGTGGCGTAGCTACATATTCAGCACCCTGGTGCAAGTAAAACTGTTGTGCCTCTTATTATTTCTCGATTTACTAAAAGTGTATACTTCTTTTGAGAAATTATGGCTTCTCGTTTTTTTATCTTGAACTTGCGTCCCCCGTGGTTCATGCGCCTCGAGCAATTCGCTCCAACTGCTCCTCGGTAGCTACGCCGCTGCCACGTGTGTTTAGTAATTAGAAACATCATTTTTGTTGACGTGCCATTTATTAATATTTTTTAATTTCTCTAGTATAAATACCGTGCTGTTACTGCGTAAGGTATAATAATTAAATACCATTTAAACTATAAGATTTACTTGTAAACGTATTTCGTTTTTTTAAATACTACGAGAGATGAAAATATATATTTGCTATACACGGGTTTAATATTTTTAACACATATAGTTAGGCATTTAACGCTTTGTCAGTAGCGTCTATAAAAATAAGCGAACAAGGTAAGCAAATTAAACATATTTCTTGATGGGAATTTTGTAGATATTCAGAATAGCAAATCAAAAATAAACATTTTCTTATTCGGTATTTTTACATTTCTAGCAATATTAATCTACCATTACATCCATTTGATATTTTTATGCCGTATCCAAATTTAATTAACTGAACTTTGATAACGTATCATTAAACTGTCGTCTATTTATACAACGTAAATAATTTAAAAGACGTAACAGAAAATGTGATTTAGATGCGGCATTCAGTCACATGATGTATCATAAAATTAGATAGGAGAATGAATATAAACTATAAATTGCAAATATGAATTTAAAAAGACAATAAAAATAGAAAAACATAGAAATTTTTTAGCTGATGCAAAATATCTAAAAATGTATAACCCCAAAAAAAATGATTGACAAGTCTAGTTGTATCAAAATTGTGTGAAACATTCCTTCTATTGTATTGCATAGTCTTCTATGTTTTTCGTCCTTTTGAATTAAGAACGATTTTTTCCTACTTTGCAATTTGAGCATATGAATATACATAATGATTTCCGTTAATCGATCGATTTTTACGACCATTATTTATGAGCCCAATAACTAAACAAACTTCGACTTCTGTATTTTTTACATATGTGTACGATGCGAACACATAACCTGCGGTTTCTAAATTTTATGAAATTAGCATTTGGATATAATTTATTTATTCGGTTATTTTTAATCCTTCTAGTAGAAAATTTCGCGCACGTCACTGCCCGGTGTATTGTGTCGGCCATACAAAAGAGAGCGGAAACGACATGATTTACCTGATTGAATTGAATATATTATATTATTTTCTGTACATACACTAACCGAGTATTTATTTACCTCCGCTTTAATCCCAGCAAACAGGAAATTACTCCTTAGGAGAGTGTATGAGGGCAAAATGGACATACAATTAACACGTGCTTAATAAAAGGAAAAATATTTTATTCATGAATCACCTACATAGTACTCCAAGGACAGTAATAATCAAACAAGAAAACAACTCAATTCAATAAAGTATTTTTTGTAGTATACTCTACAATTACAGTATTATCGAACTTATTTGATAAAGTATTCTTGTCAATAATAGTAAAAAAATGATAATATAAATCCCCTGACTATCAAAATTGATCTACCTTCATACATACCATAAAAATCTATTTAAAATCATTTTTATTGATTAACATATCATCGTATTACTGGCAAAAGATTATACCTTAAGAAATTGTCGTAAAATGTATTTAACAGAGAGACTCAAATATTAAAACTCACTTTTTCACTTTAACGTCTTTTGCCAGTAATACGACGATATAGAGCGTATTGATACTTATAACACGGAACATATCGACCGTGAAAAGAAAAAGGATATAACCCTCAGTTTTTTCAAAGTAGCCTTTTTCGATAACCATAATGTATATTAATTAATACACTTACTAACAAATGGATATAAGCTAGAGACTCCAAATGAATGTCCAAATTTAGCTCTTAAGCTTGAAAAAGGAAGGCATGTGAAATATTTGCAACGAGCAAAACTTCAACCACATTAATTTTATTGGTTTTTCTTAAATAATAAATTAAATTAATATCAGATCGGTAAAATAAAGTTTCAGTTTTTGAACGATTCAAAGGGTGTCTATTAAATATCTCCTGTCATTTTTTTTAGGTATGGGTTACGTAATTTTTCCATTCCACAATCGATATGTATCTATTTAATAATTTATAGTAATTCATTGAATTTAGCAGAGATTGTTTATCAAATAATTTCTCAATATAACTTGACATAGTTATCTTTTAATCTACGGCACATTAAAAACAAATTATGTTTTATGCATCTACAGGACAGGCATCAATGTCCTTCCGTTTCGTTAAAACCTATGTATGTTTATCTACTTTGCCACATAATAAGGCGTATACATACGTATTTACCATTGTATTTTTAATTTTCAAGTACAATAATTATTACAAAAATACATTCAATATTTATTATACAAAATTTTGGGTTGACTCTTTGATTGACAAAAATATGCGTAGAAACTCGCGTTTATCATCAACTAGTCGATGATACTTTTTAATCGGTTTTATGCCATTAGCGCGTTAATCCTGCTCTAAAATCACGTGCACGGAGGACTAGTCATAGAAAACGAGCGCGTATATACGCTGTAGTCTAAAACTCTTGTACCTGTCATTTTTTGATAATTTGAATTTTGTTTTTTGGACAAATGACGGCACGGCTTAAACAACGCAATGAGTATTTATTTGGTAAGTCTTTATTGCGTACTATTAACATACTTCTACTACTGGTTACCCAGAGATTCATGTAGTTTGGCTACGGAGCGAATATCTTCTCTGTATCAAGATCAATATTCATACCGTATTTTCGGAGCGAACACGTTAAGAAAAATATCAACATTTTGCAACCAAATAAATATTAGTGTATTATATTTTAAGAGCCAAAATATGCTATACATCTTGTCAGCCGCCTAAGATACATTGGTCAAATCCAGTGCGCCATAAAACACGGCAATTCCCTACTAAGGGCCGTCTCTGACCCCTATTACAATTTTTTCAGATCACATGCTTAGGACAATCATCCTGACATATTGCCAAAGATAAAACCGGTGTATTGCTCTCGAAAGGGACACAAATCGTGTCCTCGGCGACCTCTGGGGACAAATGGATCCCCCGTTCAGTTCCGGGCGACGCCTTTATTGCGGTCATCAGCCATTACTCAGTAGCGTCGCGGCGCCCGACGCCACTGGACACTTTTATTTATATTACACGAGAATGGGTTTTATGGGAATCCCACCCTGCTTTTGGTCGGATACTGTTAAAAATAAGAGAATTTCGGTATTTTTATTGCAAGAAATAAAAGTAAAAATTCCGAATCGAATATATATCATCGTAGGTAGATTAACTATAGATATATCTTTATACATATTATGTAGAACTTTTACCAATAAAAGATTTGAGATGTAATTTATCATGAGTAAAACTAATATACAAAATGTACTGTTAAAACACAATAATATTTAATATATCAGTTGCCCTCGATGCTAATTACTAAAGGCGTATATTTCAATGCAAAATCGACGATGTAATAATATCGGATATCCCATGTGTCAATTGACTGACAACTAACCCTCGTGAAAAATATTCTATCATGACAAATTTTCACACATGTTTTTCTTAGAGAATATAATTTCGATTAAAATAATATTTTTTCAGTTACAATGAAAGTTGCGATAGAAAAAATTTCAACCTTAAAATTAAATTGAAACTAAATAGTCATAAACATTTAATTTCAAATATGAAATAAAACAGATCTCTACTCTTGATTTTTTAAACTTAATTTACCAGAAAAATTAAAGTTATAAAAATATACTTTCAACATTTCTTTACAAAGAATTCGCGCTTAAAAAACAATATCCAACAGATTTATTTATTTTACACATGTCGTAACATTACAAGTTATAATTTTAATATATTTACAACACGATATAAATATGATTTTAACAAAAATATTAAAATATAACACATAAAAATAAAGGCAATAGACAAGAGTGTCTAGCAAGTAAGTTAGATAGACCCTATTCTAATAATTTACGTAATAGCATTCAAATAAACTCGCTCTCACATAGGTAGAAGATATCAATACCCGAGGCGATGCTGTTAAGCATCACCATTGCTATGTGCATTGCCATGACTACAGGCAGGATAGTCTTGCGTAAAACTTGCCCTAATAGTATAATATTTAATTGTATAAAACGTCGAAACACTGTGTAAATGAATGGTGGAAAATTTTTGGTATCGATCAGAAAAGGAGACAGCTTAAAAAAATGTATCTTCAACCAGCAGTGGGTCAAAAAATAGTTTCTGCTGGTATTGATACTGTACGGTTTTTGAATACGATTCAAATGTACTTTATGAAAGTTATTGTAACTTATAAATTGATCGTGTCTCTATTCACTCTTTGCACCGTGTTTGACGTTTGCTTAAAAATAATAGTATAAAAAAATGCAACATGTTTCCACATTGTTCGTCTGACAACGGTATACAAATTTGCAGCGAGCTTTTTTCTATTACAAATGTACGTAGCCAATATTATGACCTGTTGTTTGCGTTTTCAAATTAAAACCCTGTATTTTTCCAAGTCTCTGAATGTCATAGGCTCGTGAGCTTTTAACACGTTCACGTCGTCTATCAACTAAATCAAACTACTTGTATTACTAGTTTATTTAACAACTGTAACTGTGCCTACTTCCCATAACTTAGCTACTGTAAGCAGGTATATATTACAAAAAATAGATTACATATTAGAAAATTGTTGGCAATATTTTAAGATACTCATAACGGTGAGTATACTCGTATTTTCGGCGGCAGAGTGGATAAACTCACACGCTTTTGTATCGATCGACACTGTCACACCCGTATTCACGGGAACGATTACTGTGCCTGCATAAAAAATTAAAAACAATCAAATACTGATTATAATTTTTAGGCAGGTTATAATTTTTATTTTTTGAAAGCAAGCTGCTTTAATATTTTTTTACACTGTGAAAATTTCTCCCATGAGAGTCATTATTAAATAGGTTATATCATACATACTATTGAACTGAAATAATTATTTTTAGAGTAAGTCATAATTTTGATGTCTTAAATAATGATTCAACTCTGGAAAGGAATAAGGACGTAACTCACGTAGAAAAGGTTCTACAGGAGGCACAAAAAACGTTTATATAACGATTTTGAACCAAAGTCAATATATTACATAGGCACAGCTTTGAAGTGCACCTAGACTAAAACCAGTGTTTTATTTATTCAACGTGATATTCATTTAATAAGTTATTCAAGAAAAAACTATAAAATTCACTAAGTGAAAGCCCTTTAGTTGGTCGCAAATTTCCTTATGAGTATCCTTTTTTCAAACATGAAAGCTAAATTTGTTTAGTAATATAAATGACGTCCTGAATATAAAATAAAATGACAGAGCTGACTCTCAATGGGTTAAGAGTGGTTCCAATTTTTCTTTTTCGCGTATTCCATAGAAAACCGCTACTCGCCAGTTTTAAAACAAAAAATGGACATCAAAGTGTCACAGGCAGAGATATCTATCTATCAATCAAAATTTCTATCAGATGGTCGACATTGTACATAATATATAAATTTGTGTTACGTTAGAATGTAATAAAAGTATTAAAGTTGTAATGTAACTTATACAAACTAATATGCTTTATTGCATACAAAAATATTAATCTGGTTTTTCCTACTTGATATGTATGTGCTAATGATATTTATATGAGATGATTTTGTAATAAAATGAATAAAAAAAATTACCGCGTCATTTGGATGATATAGATCTAAACAATGCGAAGATGTCCGCTTCGAAAGAGGAGTATGTGGATATATGCTGTGTGAAGACCTTGACAAATTATTTTTCTTGTCTAAAAATGCTTGCAAAGAAATTGTTTAACCCAATGGATATTCCTGCATTTACGGATTTTTAAAAATCTGACAGATAACGGAATTGAGCCCGCATTACCCAGATGTAAAGCACGAACCTCTCGGCTATTGATTAGACATTTGATATTTGAGTAATAAATTCTCTCTATCAATGTTTGGAGTAAGCAAAGTAATCGAAATTTTAAAACTTTGATATGATTTTGTATACTTAATATTGGTTATGCTTTTCAATTTCTTCAGACTGTATGCATGGTTTACATTTCAAATAACTTTCAAAATTTATCTATGATGAATACTTTCAGTGTGGATGTTTCTTATACAAAATTGAGCTTTATGAAAGTTTAACTTTTTGAATAATTTAATATTCATCTACACATAAAGCTATACTGAATGAATAAATTATACGTCTTATTTCAGAAACTATGTTTGGTAATTCGAATATACATTTTGTTCTCTTAGTACATGTATACTTAAGGAGGCCTGTATCATACTGTGTAAAGTGTAGACCGATCTTTTTTCAAAATAATGTTTGCTTGAATTAAAACTTTATGTTTAAAGTATAATTTTATTGAACTTGACTATATTAATAAATAAAGCAGTACTAAGTTTGTTCAAAAGTACACATAGGTAATTAATAATTATTAGGTTGATAAGCTAAATACTAAAAGTTATTTAATATCACATAATGGTTATGCACAATAAGTAACATGGATCATATTCATAAATGTTCTTCAGTGACTACGTGATCCTTCGCAGTCGACTGCCGTTCAGGATCTGCGATTGAGTCTCAACATATCACTCTCGTCTCCTGAGGAGTGACAAAGAGGGACAGATGGAGGGACAAGAGGTGAGGTCTGGGCGGTCGCCCCCGTGGCCCCGCCTCTTAGACCCCCGCTTAGCTCTGTCTTACTTTCTCATAGTTTTAACTCTTTCAGACGCATTGCGGAGAGTTTTTCGTTGTGAGACTCCATCTCGACTTGACGTACAGGCATCACGCGGAAAACGATGTAGGTATAAAGTAAGATTACTAAAAATATCTTGATATTTTTATTAGAGCTTAGAAAAGCATTCGTGTAGCAATTTAGATAATATATATACATTAATTAATTCATATAAACCCCTTTATAATCTTCTTTGAAATAAAAACTAAATAAGCAAGCTCGCTATATTTATCAGTACAATAAAGCTCTATGGAAAGATTACAAATAATAAGATCTTTGTGTAATCTTTGACTGATTATAATAAACTCTTTATGAATACATCCTAGGGCTTAACACACACACACTCGTTCAAAATGTTCTCCTTTCATTTTTTTTATAGTGGGAAAAAATTACTTCGTAAATACCCCCCTCATTTATAAAATTCGATAATGCAGGAATGGATACTCAATGGATTGATCAATTGGCTGATAACAAATTATAGTGAAAAAAATATCTGTTATGACATGTCTTCACAATATGGATATCCATATACTCCACTTATAGAGTGGACATGGTTAAAAAATAGAAGTAATTATAGAAGTATCTAGAAATTATTGACAAAAATGTATATTTTATAAGTAGGAAACTTAGTTAATCTAAAATAGCGTGTATTTTTTAATAAATTAAATCTGCATCCAACGAATCGGGGTCTGTTGAGTATGGCACTTAAAAACGAATTTATCATATGCAATAAGTCGCATATTGCCCCGGACTCCCCGAATTACCTGAGTAATTATTAGTGCGATGGGGGAGCATGCGATATCGCGAAAGCGTAATTCTGCATGCACACAAACGGGAACAAGAGGGAGGATTTGGGGCAACGAGACGCAGATTTCAGAATGTAAACGATTATTTTCGTCGCCATTACACATACCGCCTGTTTAACGAGCCGCGTCCGGCGCCCCCCGGTCCCTGCGCCCGCCACTACACGCCGTCATGTCTATACATAATGTACTTATTGTAAGTAATGGTCCTTGAAAAGGACCAAGAGGTACAAAGATACTATATTTATGATTTTATTTTTGAAATATTAGTTTTCTCGTATTGTTATTTGAATATATGCAAATCGCTCTTCCTGAAATATGTTTTAGGCGTCAACATGTATGTAGGCTAAAGTTTTGCATAAAAACTTACTTATGTGGAAAAAAAATAGTCTTAACACACATAGAACAAATTTTACAGTCACAAAAAATGTTTATTTAATGATTTTGAACGAAGAAGTGCATGACGACTAAAACTGGTCTTTTATTTACTCAATATGATAATAATTTATTCAAGAAAAAGCAATAAAATTCATTAGGTGGAAGCCCTTTTTCTTGGTCGCCAATTTCACACACAATCCTTTTTCTTAAAAGCTAAATTTAGACACTAATTCGGCATTTCAGCTTACTTATGTTTGACAGAACGTATATTAGGTTGCATACATTCTGACTATCAAATAAAAACTATTTAAAAAAATTGAGGGTTATATCCTTTTCCCTTTAACGCCATTCTATTTCTATATTTCATGTTCGTTCCTAAAGTAGAGCATATAGTTTTATATCATGTCAACATATCCACTCCAAAAGCGAAGTATATGGATCTCCGCGATGTGAACTATGATATTATTTTTATGTAACAGGTTCATTCTAAAGTGGAGCATATGGATTTACACAGTAAGAAGATATGTCTCAGCAGATTTTTTTACGAAAATTTGTTGCCAGATGATTCCTCAATCCATTTAAGCCCTGCTTTTTCGGATTTTTCAGACCCCAGTAGATTTGTGAATCGAACCCGCATTTCCCCGGATGCGGGCACGCTAATCTTTCAGCTACTGGTAAGATGTATATATATTCGTATTTAATGGTTAGGTAGTAAATGAGTGATAATTATGCGCGCACTACGGCGTCAAAAGTTACTGGGTTGAATCCCACAGGTGCTTACAGTTTTGATTATAAATATGAATAATCTATTGGTTAAGCGACTAAAAGACAACTAATTCTCGTAAAAAATATGTCAAAAAAGTGTTTACATTGTTGTTATCCAACTATTTCAATTTCGGAGCGGAGATTTTCGCACTGCTGAGATATGTATGCCCTACTTTTGGAGCGTATGCGGTAAAAAAAATAACGCAACAATGCCGTTAATTCTTAGTTATTGCAAGCCTTTTTAATTATTGTACCATAAATAATCACCTCCTTCAATTATCGCACTCAAATATTCATAAAATAAGCACATTTGAAATTATAGAAATACATTTATTTTCCGGACTTCACTGGCAGTATTTTGTAAGACTCTTCTTACTATCCTTCAAGAATTTTTGAAACCACTGCGCCGAGTTTAAAACAACTACATAACCATCGACCATCTCAATACTGAGGCTTATATGTAGGGATCTTGGGCACCAGGAGGTTCAAAAATCAAGGGAAAATATCAATAAAAACAAGGCTTACATTCAGTCCACGATGCTGTACGCTACATTATGTAACACCATATCATAAGAATATCAAAGATTCTAAAAGATGGACTGCACAAGAAAGAATTGATTGCATACCCTATCTAAAAGTTCTAAGCATTAGACTGTATACGCTGCACAATATGAGTGTTATCGAATAAAAGAAAAATATATAAAGTCTGGAAAAATGTGACATTACTTGAAGAAACTTTTACGACAATAGGTTATTAACCATTCGTTATAACCTCGTTTAAATAATTAAAATAAGGAGAAATACAGGTATTTATTATGATAAAATAAATATTATAAACAATAACAAAATGTAAAGATAAATGATACAAAAATAATATAAGAAATGTAAAACATAAAGCCGAAATTTCGTTACGCCATGCTAGCAAGAGATCCATTGATGTATATAGGATGACATAATCCTTAGTTTTAGTTGTTTGCTTATGGGTATATAACATTTACAAATACATGCCCACCATTTACTTAAGGACTCAGCAGTCAACACGTGTGAGTACTAGGCATGTGAACATGATTATCGAGTAACAAGTTATTGATTAAACCAAGATCCAAAAACTTTATTATTTATTTATTATTTATTGTAGCTTGTTTCTTTGACAAAATTTAGATTTTCTTATTTTATTTATCCTTTCTTAGCTTTCATCTTTTTTATTACGTCATTTTTTAGTAAAGTTTTGTCTTAAATTGGTAAAAATGTGCACACTGGGTAAAATTCTACGTCACAACGATATTTATTAATTATATGAATTTAAAGGTCTTTATTGATTACAAAGAAATATTAACCATACAATACAAATATAATATAACCATGATGTAATTCATCATTTTAATTCTCGTTTCACTTAACACAAATCTGCATAGACTTCAATACTACTATACTACTATACTACTATACTACAATATAAATATTATTTTTTTCATGTGTGCTTGAAACTTGAGACATAATGAAAATTGTTTGTTTCAAGCCAGCTAAAACCGTATAAAAGGCTTATTTTGGCTAAACACTTGATACATTTTAACAGAAAAAACAGAAGTAGATAATTTAAAAATTATTAGAGTACATAATTTCCACTAACATTTTAATATTAAGTTCACATTTGTTAAAAAATTTAAATACCAATACACGAAGCAATATATGGAGACTGTTACAAAACTTTCATTGAAAGAGGTAGTTAAAAAAGTTCTGAATAAAGTTTTTGATATCCCCAACCTTTCAGTGTTATAAAAGTTACACTGCCAAACAATGTGATTGATATCTTCATTTTCCATTCCATATTTACAGTGGACTGTCCACAATCACAACACCTGCCAAAGATTCTATTGATTTACCTGGTTGTATTGCCTTTCTATGGGATTAGTTCTTACCTAAAAGCTATTATTCATTATTTAAATCAAACTTTAAATTAACATTATTCGAAAAAAGCCATAGTTAATCATCTAATGTATACTATAGTTTAATATCAAATATGTCTATTGTATACTGGTAATAATGACGAATACTAATTTCGTAACAGAAAATAACCATTTCGGGTAAGTAACTGAACAGTATTTGAATAACCGATTACCTGATGAGTCGAGTTTTTGGTCATGCCTAGAGGTTACAAAATTGTACAAATAATACAAAGTGCGTATATATGCCTGTGACACCTGGTCCCCTAGGTGAGATTGAGTACGAAAACAGGGGTGGGACAAGGTGACCCCTTTCGCCCCCGCCCTCGTCAAAAGTTCCGCTCGTTTAGGGGAAGGTTCCGTGTGATATGTCACCGGACAACTCCTCCACGTGAAACATGTAACATGAGCTAGCTACACTCGACGCTCTGTGAGACATTATTTCACACGACATTACTCTAAAGACATTTATTTACTATATATTTTCGACGCGCTGATCAAATATTTATTGAGAAGATATTTTATTAGATTACATAATACAATAGACGAAATTCAATTTTTTTAGAATAATCGTAGTTTGATTATTAATTAGAGCCATTGACGCAATTTTATACAGCTATAAGCGCATTAGCACTGTCCTTTTTTATTGAGTAGTGACCTCAGATATTGGCTAAATACTTGTAATCAAATATTAATTTTATTGGTTTGCTAATTTTCCAGTTTGGTTGTGGAAACATTATCAGGTGTATGTATGTATAGAATCGGGGGTGACAATAAAACTATTTTCTTTTACCATGTTTGCTCTGAAAGTGGGGCATATGGATCTACAAAGCGTGAAGATACTATCTGCTCTGGAAGTAGTGTATTTATATATCTGTAATACGAAGACATACCTTGACAGATTGCTTTTCACGAGAACTGGTTATCAGACAATTAGCACCCAGTCCTACATTTGCACAGATGAGGGAACCGAACCCGCATTTCTCAGATGCTAGGCGCGCACGGTAAGCTCTGCATTACCGGGGAGCTAGGTCAATTATAATACGTTATATAAATTGTGAGTAAGCTTAATTAGGATTTGAAATTTCTCAGTCATTGAAGAAGTTTGTTTACAACTTACAACAAAAAGCATTAACACATTTTTTTTCAAAGATTTGTGCTCAGTCAATTATTCAATTAATTATGCTTTTTATTTTTTGCAAGTACATATACGCATATAAATATTGATTTGATTGGAGTTTTAAAAAAACAATTATACATTCATTTAACGTGCGTTATCAATTTAAAAATATGTAGGTATGAGTAATCACAACGAATACCGAATTTAATAAAGAAATAATAAATTCCTGTGAAAATATTGTTTAGTAAATTATGTATTTATTATAATGAATGCAATATCTTGTAATAACATAAAATAGGTATCCATTAAAATAACTACCCTCATCGTCACTAATAGTGACAGTAACTAAGAGCCCTTACTAATGCAACTTCGTTTATGTTATTTGATTATAATGCTCCGGGTTCAAATCCTGCGTGAATAATTCGTATCACTTGAATTGATTATAGAGGAATCATTGGCAAGGTCGAGAATAGCCCGCATCAGTGGCGTGCATACTTATTTTATAACGAGGCGAGTTTAAAATAAATTATATTTTATATCAGTTAATATTTATAAAGACAGTGACAGCCCATTTAAAATGCGCTTGCTTTTGTTAAGGTATATTTGGGCACCTAATTAATATCATATATTTTTCCACTATATCAATGTGAACGATATAAAAACAAATGTTTTTTATCATCCACTCTAATCTCCATATTTTAAAAAACAACTTAACGAAGTATTTTTACGAGAACTGTTTATCGGCCATTCAATCAGTATAGTAAGTGAACGACTGACATCATTTCCATGTGTCAAAGTTTTGAATCCGTTTTCTAAGCAATGTATTGAATAATTGATTCATTTTTATAGTCTTTATTTTGTGTTCGAAAAGTTCTCGACTCGATATTGTCAAATAAGTATGTAACAACATATTAAATCTAAATCATTTATTATATGTTATATTCTGAAGTGTGTTTCTTTGTTTTGTCAATTTTAGATATCACAGGTAAACGCATTTACACATTAATACTTAATATTATAAATACACACATAATTAAAATTCTTTGTATTTAACTTAACCCGCGGGAAATACGTTTTTCGAGTGATTTTGAATCCCCCTTTTTTCAAATAGACCGCACGCCGCTGGCCCACATCTTCTCTATACTATGGTTTGTAAAGAGCAGTATAATTGTCTATCATTATACACCGTTAAATAATAAAAACAAATATTTCCAAACTTTAAACTAGCGTACATCAAATTAATAACTCGTATGCAATAATCAATTATTAAATTGGTTAATCATTCAGAGCATTATGCTGGATAATAAATAGGTGCGAATAACAATTTTAAAATATCCTACAATACACCAAAAATATATACATGAATAAATTTGAAAAATCTTCAACATATATTTGATTTTAGTGCGTGCTTTTCAACGCAATAGAAGACATTTAGCGATAATACTATATGCTGTTTAGTGTTCACGTGTTTCATTTGCATATTGAAATGGAATATATATGATATAATTTTTGACTGGAATAAGCCAACAACTCTTTATAGTAATATTGATTACGATATGTTTGAACAATATTTTCAGCTTACTGATTGAGCTATGTAATATAGGGCGAAACTCACTCCAAAAATGTAACGAAAAAGTTCTTAAAATAACTTTGAAAGATACATCGTGTAAAGCTATCTCTGCTTCAAATAAGATAAATATAGGTAAAAATAATAAATTTAAATTTTATTAAAATCAATCGCGACCAAAAACATTTAGAATTAAAAAAAAAATGTAATCGACGCAATTATATCTATTTTAGGATTTTTTTGAATTCAGTGGATGTCGAAATCAAATCCGTATTTCCCGAATGCAAGGCGCGTACGATAATCTCTCGGCTACCGGAGTTATTATTATTGCTTTATTCAAATACTCTTTAACTACATATTCGGCTTCTATAATAAATTTAATTTGTTGTTAAAATTCGATGTGTATTTTTTATGTGTTTGAGAATCGCTGTCATCCAAAATACACAAACCCACGTGTGAGATGTTGCGATTATAAAAATACAGCATCATTGTTGATTCGACACACGGGATTTGACAATACCCAATTGAATGCCACGCTGTCTCCAGCGAGTGGCTTATAAATACTCATAAACGATCTCGCCAAAGCTACTGTCATGAATTATAATAATATATATCTCGGGAGCATTTTTATTCACTTATTATTAGCGGTCCAAAATACCAACATTTGTATTTACAAAAATACGATGAGATTTAAAAATATTATCAAAGGCAGTCTAAAGTGTTTTTCCATACAAGTATTTGAATTTATAAATCATTCTTTATTGTATCATTGCGATATTGTAATACTTTGAATAATTACTAAAACATAAATAATAAAATAATTAAAATTATACTTATAACTGGGTTTAATAGGTAATCGCTGACAGTCAGAACATTATTATTTAATCCCACAGCTACTAATTTTGAAAAGCTCTGGCCAAAACACTGACACGTTTTAACAATGTTTCCTATCACTGCTTCTTCTTTATAAATAACATTTTATATAAATATGTAAATAAGACTTATTTACAGTAACATACTGTTGGTTGATGGCGTTTTATCTGATTCAGTACGCTTTATAATTCAAATTTAGATTCTTTAAAATTCAAACTAATCTTAAAATCTATTTTTTATATATGTACATTTTTAAGTATTTCGTATAAACTGCATTCATACATGTTCGTGCAAAAAGATTGATGTGAATAAAGATTTTCAGAAGTCTAATTTACTGACCATATGCTTTACTTAGAAGACTACTTAAAACTGTAATTAATCTTCAAGTTCTTCAAACTTAAAATAAATACAGTTAAGCTTTTAAGTTCTCTTTACAATCTTTAAAAATAAAAAAAACTGCCGTCTAAGCTAAGTAATATACATAAAGTGATCTTTTAATAGGTGTAAGTGCTATTTACGTAAAACAACTAATCTGATACTCTATAAACATTTATTGTAATATATTATATAAAATTTCTATTTTACGACCTTAAATCACCATTTAGCTGAAAGGCTAACGTGGAGATTCTGTAGCCACATTTGACAGTAAAACCACAATGTAGGACTGAATTTCCAATGGGTACAGCAACCGGCTGCGAACCAATTCTCATAAAGATCTGATCCACGGATTAGTCATTTTCACGCTATATATCCATATGCTTCACATTTAAAAAATCAGCAATCAAATATATGTACAAATAAGTGCATTATTGAATTATTTTAACACAAATAATGTTACAAGAAGTAACTGACAACCATTAGCTGCGATGGATATATATCAAAAATTAAGACGCATTAAAAGCTTACCGCGGATTTTAACGCAGCTACGTAATACTACTTATTGATATATCGAGTATGAAAAGGAACAAAGACCTAATCCACACAGACCAAATTTTACATGAGGTACAAAAAACGTCTATTGAATGATTATGAGCCAATGTCAAAATACGAGATAGACCTTGAATTACAAATACTAAAACTGGTATTTCATTTACCCAATCTGATAATAATGCAATAAGTTTTTTTAAGAAAAAATAATAAAATATATTTGTATATATTGTGATAATCGAAAATATGTATTTTTATAAAACTGAAGTTACGTCATTTTTCCTATCCACAATTGATATACCATATGTGTACATTGCATACAATTGTTATGCTTTTTTCGGTATGATACTGTGTTCTAACTTTGTTTTTTATTTATATTAAGTATAACACGCGTATTATTTTCTTATGCCAGCTCGTCCAAGTGTTCGCAATATTGGAGCATATCAGAAATCGATTATGAACTTGCCCCTCCCGAGCTTTGCCCCCCACTCTCCTCCCGCGGCCCCTCTTAGCCCTCTGCCCCTAAAAAGGAACCTTCTCTTTTTACTTCGCCCCGTCGTGATTCAGCCAGCCCATTGTTGTGAGGGACTCTATTGTTAACGTCGCAGGCCACTCACCCCGGCAAAACTTTCCCTCCGAATCTACACTGCGCCATATACAACCCGAAAGCTGAACTTATATCACCGCCGAAATCCGGCCGCAAAAGTTTCGAGCGCGGCATTTACGAAACTACATACAAAACATTGGCCGAAACTTGTTATCTCGGCCGCAGTCACCCGACGAAATTTCTACAAAAATTATAGTGTATCCGATACGAAGCGCGGTATAAATTTCAATACGAATTTCGAGCACTTATCCTACATAGATAGAGACGAAACTTTTACACCGGATTTGGACAGCTTTATAAGTTTGGGTGTACATTTTTGAAGGTTTTGTCGGGTGAAATGTAGCGAAAGTTGTAGGGCGGCGTCCCTCTGGTGGCGGTAACCGGAAGTCTCCCCTCTTTGGGCGATCGCTTTCATTCTCTATTCAAAATAAAGGAAGCGGGTTGCTGCACTGGATGTGTGAGTGACGTCACACGAGATTCTGCTTACTTCGCGTTGTTCGAAACATAAATGCTTGTACTTGGTCTCACGTGCTTTGTATGGTCACGGGCATAACAATATTCCATTTAATATATTATACATAAATGACAGCTGTTTTCAATTATATAATTTATTACATGTTATATATTCAAAAATTGTCTTATATATTACGTTTACATATGAACAGTAATATAGCTACATGTTCAGCGCCTTGGAGCAATTATTTTTTTTTTGTACCCACTAGGTTCCTAGTTATTTTAGCTCTCATGCTACCATAAAACTTTTGTTTTCTACCAGAACTTGCGCCCTCCATAATTCGTGCGCCTGGAGCAGCTCGCTCCAACTTTTAGTTGGTAGCTCCGCCACTGCATATGTATTATACAAAATAATCAAAATTAATAAAGGATAATCTTTGAATAATGAAATCAGTAGTACTCTAATTTATAATAGATTTTAGATAACGGTATTAAATGGGTTAAGCTATTCACTGACAACTGATTTTTGTAAGTCAATGTCAAAGTAAATTTTGATGGATGTAAATAATATCATATATTATGGTAATCTATAATGCTTCACACATTAATATTTGAATAATTTATTATTTAATATATTACAAAATAAAATTATTTTATGATGTGATTTGGGTAATACATTTTGAAATTTCTTAAATTATTTTACTACACCAGTGCCGTAGCTACCGAGAAGCAGTTTCCCCAGGCGCATGAATAACGAGGGGCGCAAATAAAACTTTTAGCTAGCATAAGAGCTAAAAAAACGAGAAATTATAGGAGGCACCATGATTGTACTTGTTCCAGAGCTCTGTGTACTGTATTACACTGATTTTTATAAACCTGAAAAACTTATTTTTCAAGAATTTTAAATTGATTAGTATATTTTTTTCATTACTTTATATACAATCATAATTATGATATTTCAATGATAAATAGTTCAGCCGATATATTGTAATAACTTTGGAATATATATATATTATAATACTGTCGCCTTGGTGGCTAATAGGTAAGCGCGCATGTTTACGGGCAGGAGGTAGCGAATTCGAATCTTACAAACGCACAAGTTGTTCTATTTAAAAATACAGGACTATACAACCGCTGGGTTAAGTTTATTTTCAAACCAGTTCTCAATTAAAAATTCAGGGTTGATTTACTATAAAAATTCTTGACAAAAATATCTTGCATATTGGATATTATATGCTCCTCATTTGAAGCTTATGGTATAAGTTTACATTCAAAAATACATTTACATATTATTCATAAATATATCGAATGCAGAAAGAAAAAAGAACGCAATCATAAGTATTTTCAAAATAGCTTTTTTCGATCATCACAATGTATACAATTTAAAACACGTAATATCAAAAGGATGTAAGCTGCAAATACCAAATTAGTATTTTAAATTCAGCTTTTACATTTGAAAAAAAGTATGTTCTGTTAAATTTGTGACCAGGAAAAATGACTTTCACCGCATAATTTTTCTTGTTTTTTCTTTAAATAAATTATTAAATTAATATCAAACAAGGTAAACAAAACATCAGTCTTAGTCTTCGTGTACTTCAGTGTTTATTAACTATTTTGACTTTGACCCAAAATCATTAAATAGACGTATTTGTACTTTTTGTTAATTTTTTTATGCGTGTGTTACGTCGTTTTCTCTTCCCCTGTCGTTATGGGCTCAAATAAACTTAAAGTAACATTCAGGTAGCAAAGAAATATTTATGAATGAAATAATGAATATAGCTAATTTCTAATAAATTAAATTTATAATATATATTATAATGTACTATAACTTAATAAATAATATTGATAACTGTGCGTTAAATATGCTTGAATTATTATGTCTGCATTACCTTTATTGGTAACAAAAGACTGTTATATATGGTTTTATAATAAATACAAAATCTCGCATCTGTGATTTATTCAAACTCGAAAAAGATCGACCATAGATAATAGAACCCCTTCTACAAACAAAACCAATAGTACATCGAAGACCAAAGAATCTTATCTGATATTTTCTGTTTGTATAAAATATTTAATATACTATTGTTATGTCCGTGAAAATAGGTGATAAGCTTTTAAATATCCTTCTTTAATACAACTGAAAATAAATAAGCTCTCTCGTTTCAGATACCGACTGACCCTAAAAAGATTAAAGATTACATATAAATTATTGAAATGTAAAGAACATTGTTTTATATAAATTATCTAATAGTTACACATGCCGATTTTATTTTTATCGATTTAATAAAAAAATATCTACAAAAAACGGTCTTCAAGCCAATTTGTGTTTATTTCACATGACTACGATGGCCTAGTTTTTATGAAATTAAGCTCCATTTTTGAATCAATAATTGATTACCTACAGTTTTTTGATATCAATTCAGATTGATTTCATTTAGAACAATATTTTTTTTAATCTGTAGAATCTATTGCGGAGATCCATATACTTCCCCTACGGAGCGGACATCTTTACACCGCGTATATTCATATAATCCACTTTTGGAACGGACATAGTAAATAAGTACTAATTAGCCATTAGTCCCCAGATTACAAATGCTTTCATGTGATTTTTTTGTTTTATAATATATAATTGCCATATTTTATTTACTTTCGATAAAAGTCTAGAAAGTTTCATCTAGTAAAAAATTGTTTGCAGTTAATAAAAACACAGAAAAATTTCTTGTTTATTTTACATTTTTAGCTACATATATACGAGTATATTGTACTTATGGTTTTAAACCAAGTCTTAAAAATAAATCTTTACTCAAAAAAAATCACGCAAACCTTTTATATGTATGTAAAATCTACTGAAAACTAACATGCCTAAGTTTTTTTTTTTTTTTTGTAAATATTCAGTTGCTCATTATTCGGAGTCAACATAGTTCAAAAAGAACAATTCAAATATGATCATCGTTAATTCTAATTTCGTTCCGTGAGAATTTTAAGTCTGAAAAAGTTTTTTTGAGTCTTTTGTCTTCATATCTGAATCAAATGAAAAGAGACCTTCAAATTTTTGGTTTCAGTATTGTCATCAATACGTAAATTACAGAGGAATGTATAATTTAAAATGTATAATATTATATTTATTCAAAATTAATTTGAACTGTGAGAAAGTAAGAATTATTATTCAATAATTGATATAAATATGTTATAAATAAGTCTTCATCCTTTTCTCCCATATCTGCCACCTATATAGTGCATATGGCTGCCACATGGCGTCTCCAAGATTTTCTGCTACCCCCGAGCCATATTTCATCTTTTTAAGACATGCCAGCATCTTTTAGTTCTTCCTAGTACGTCCTAGGGATGGTACCCGCCTGTCTTCTAGGACGCCAGAATCCCACCGGTCGCAAAAAGTGATAACCAGGACTTAGGCTTTCTGGATGCATCCATAGTACGTACCCTAGCCTAGCTAACATAAATACGTAAATTAATTGAACTTATAAATACAAATATCAGCTTTTGTTGTTTATTTGAGTGTCTGGTTAGTATATAATATAATAAAAATTAATATTAACTAATAATACAATTTAGGAACACTCGTGAAATTTCCAAGTAATTGTTAAGAAAATGTTTTATTTTTAATTGCTTTTAATACGAAAGCGAGTTTATTTATTTTCTTCTTGGTTGAGCAGGTTAAATATAATAAATAAGCCTTATTCCAGGAAGTGTTGAAAAATCACAGCGGCGTAATTCAAGCAACGGTCTTTCAAAAATAATCCTCTCCGCTAACAAATGAATGAATTGGCAGAAGTAAGAAGCAAAAAAAGGGAAGGAGAGAAAAAAGAAATCACTTCTTGCTTCTTCTTCCCGTTGACGTCGAGAGGAAAAAATAATATCCTCGAATGCTTTGTTCTGACGCTGGCGAAAAAAATCGCCGCCTTTGTAGGGCTACAGGTATATAGGTATATATGTTCCTATCTTACTTATGACAACGTTTCTTATTTCACAGCGGCAAAGACAAAACTCACAGCCAAAGTTTACTCGCACACCTGAGTCCGTTCTCAATGAAAGTGTGTGTAGTTTTTGCAATATTTCATTCCAATACTTGCTGTAACAACACATAGTTTCTTTAATATATTGCAAAAATATGAACATATTATATTATTTATACACATTTCTCTTCTATTTGAGTGGTTAGCGTACGCATTTCGGAGCCGGAGATTGCGAGTTCGAACTTACAGCTGCAGAAATTTTATGATTAATAAGATGCAGGATAAGATGCAGATATGTTTAGCATCAGTTGACACGTAATTTTTGTGAAAATGTATGTCAAATTAAATCTTTAATGCGACGTATATGTTATTATCTCTGAGCGGACATCGTAAGTACATATTAAAGTAGTACAAGTATATATTTTTTACCATGTCCACTCTGAAAGTGCGTCCAGACAAGCCTCTATTTCGGAGTGACCGGAATGCCTCTCAGTCACTTTAGTTTTGGTTTATATCGTCGCCAATATTGCAGGAACACGTAGCTTGATTTTTTTTTGGTTTAAGTCACGTTGTAAATTATTGTTTTGTTTTTTTCAATTTCTTGTAAGACTAGTACGTTTTTTCGTTTATAAAACACGTACGAATTATGTGTTTATGCAAAAATGTACATGTGCTTCTGCAATGTTGGTGACGATATGTAACATTTATTTCGAGAGTATTGATTAATGACCAGTTGAACAATGTCATGAAGACGAAGTCATGTCCAATATATGCAATTATGGGACTTGAACCAACATCCGCCGATGCCGTCCGATTAACAAGCACACGCGCCTACCTCGTTGAATTATGAAACTATGATATGAACCATATTTTATGTACAAACCCATAATTTTAGCGTAATTCTTCATTAAAATGCGAATTTACTATAAATTATTTCATTGGCTACAAAACTGATTGTTTTTTATAATCTCTCCAATTGCTGAGATGTGAGAATGCGCAAATCAGTATTGGAAGTTATAGGCTCCAGTCCTAAAACTGCCAATATTTTTATAATAAATATATAAATGCAAGACTCAATACTCAATGGAATAGTAATCGGTTGGCAGCAAATTTTCGTAATCAAATCTGTAAAAATAAGTTTTTAATTTTGGAGAATCGTGTAGTCCATTTACGTAGCATATTTACAATGTATAAATTCGTAATTCACGTTTTTGGAATCACACAAAATGAATAATATTTAAATGTATAATAAGAAAAAATAGTCACCCCAAAAGTAGTATATTCATTCACAAGACCGGGTTGATTTGGTAACCGCTGATAAAAGCTCACTGTGCCTGCCTCAAACTTGGAGAGACCGAGCCTCAAAAAGCTTCAAAAAGCTACCCATGCGTTTCCGACAAGAACAAAATTATCTTTACATGCATCGCCCGTTGTTCTGCGGACGGCGTTATCTGATACTGCAGTTAAATAATAGAAAAAGCTCGGCAAACCTTGGTTCTCTTATCTACCTGTTCTCATCTGAGTTGTTAGGGGGAGCTTCTCAAATAATTATTGTGATCCGTCCTTGTTTCGGCGTGTTATATTGCGTTGGCGGTGAATCCTGACATAGGTACGCAACGTATCTATTACGCCATTAAGGTTTTTTTCGCGTGAGAAAATATTGAAAAATTTGTTGTTTTATGAAATTATTATGACTAATATATACATTATTGTTCCTCTCTTTCCGGTAGCACAGAGGTAAGCATACAAACTTCGATGTGAGAAGTTGCGGAATTTGTTCGAAACCCACAGCTTGCAATAACTATTTAAGTATATTCTTTGATGTACACATGTCTTTTTTTTCATAATAAGATAATTCTCTAACGGAGTCAAGTAAATCTTTATTACTAGGTATCTAATTTATTATGTGAATTCAGATTTCACTTTAAATCACATGTAAAATACATCCGGTCTCCCCGGTTAGCGTAGTTGGTAGCGTGCGCGCCTAGCAATCCGAGGAATGCG
>JAGVSQ010000676.1:0-28204 GCA_022683975.1 Rhyacophila evoluta | reverse complement strand
GATAATTTTAAATTATCATCAATATTTTGCTTTTTTAATATTCATATTGTAACGTCACTTGAAAATTAAAAAAAAATTAAGCAATAAGCTAACCAATATTTATCTTTCAAACTAGCATTTAATTAGTAGTAATGTGTTAAAATTTAAGAAAAATTGCATAAGCCATAAAATTTATTAACGTATCTTCATAGATCAAATATTATGCAAAATATTTACTTTTGGCGTCAAATTAAACTTAAAATTCATTGAAAGTAATATTTTATTACCTGCAATACATTTGGTACTTACTATAGTATCAAAAAACACTTAATTTAATCATATATTATACATTATTCTATATGTTAGGTGAATCCTGAAATGAATATATTATCATAAACAAAACATCTTCATTTTTGAAGACCATTCCTCGAATAATTTAAAATGCACTGCACATACGTGAAAGTTATTTTATTTTTGATTATCTTAAATATATTTAAACAATTACAGGAGTAGCACATCAACAGCGGCAGCAGCTTTTGCCATAGCAACTTCAGCATCGAGCAATCCTCGAGATACTAAACACACTCCATCTGCTCCAAGAGATTCAGTGACTTCAACAGCTGCTACGATGAGAGTGCTAAATGTGTTAAGGTGAGAGATCAATAAAATAAATATCGACGTATTGTATTTTATGACATGGACAATGTTTAGTATTGTTTGTAACGACAGAGTTTTTTTTAATATATGGTATTTGTGTTTCAGACACTGGGTATCAAAACATTCAGCTGATTTTTGGGCGGAAGGTCGTCTTCGGTGTGAAGCTGCTGGTTTCCTCGAAGATATAGTCTGCAGTCCAAATCTGCTACCTGCTGAACATAGAGCTGCTGCGCATTTATTGAGACTGTTAGCTAGAGATGAGGAACGTCGTCCGGACTTAAAATCTCTTTTATCACCACCAATCGTTAGTACAATAACTTTCTTGATTTGTTCACTCTTTTGAGATTTAATGATGAAAATAGTAATAAAAAAACTTTTCGAATTCTTTATTTACTATGTTTCTATTCTTTGGGATTATACTTCATACAACTTTTGATTTTAATCTATTAATGTCCACGTTTCCAGTACATACTGAATATCAAACTTTACTGTATCCTATCGTATTTACAGGAATAAGAGTATTTATATATAAGTGTACTATAACCGCTGTGTCGCGGCATAATAGTGTGCCGCGAGACGATGTCGGGTATGCCTCGCCGTATCTCTCCTATATCAGAAAAACATAAGGGCGTTTAATAAAACATAACAAACGGCGACCATAGCGGCGGCTTTTTTTCTTGTAGCGTGGCGCAAAAATTAGAAAGAAAAAATGTTTTACAGCACTGATTTATTTAATATTTTTTTATCTATGTAATATCGTGCAATTATATCATACTCATCTACAACCTCTTATCATCTATTGGTAATTATTTTTTAGCAGCTACGCTTCAATTTACATTAAAGAACTTTTCATACTGAAATATATTTACCATTGCATTTCAAATAGTGTTAAAAGTCATAATCGTTTATATTATATATAATTCTAATTTGTGTTAATTATTGTTAAAAATTAAATAATTCTATAACAATACATATCAAAACAATGTCAGTATATTTAAATAAAAAATTGTGACTATCATTTTATTTAAAATATTTTTTTAATGTGTAAAAAAAACAGTAGCACAAGGTAATATTTTGTTTTTATTTAAAAAAAAACATAAAGCGAATGGCTATTAGAGAATGAGAACATCGATTTATGACGTTATTGTTAAAATAAAAAGTCAGAGTGTATCGTTTAAATGATTTATAACGAATATGCCCAAATGTGATATTTATGGCCTGTAAATGACTTCATTTCTCATTTGTTCCAGTGCCCAAGCAAAGAGAGTATTGAGACATTATCAGCGTTAGAAATTGCAGAACAAATGACATTTTTGGATCATCAAATCTTTGTTTCAATCAGGAGCGAGTAAGCATTACTTCATAAAACAAGATATTTAAATAATTGTAAACATATTTTATATCTATAAAGTACAATAAATTATGAAATATGTTACTCTGAAATTGCTAAAGTTAGAACACGTCCTTATTTAATCCTCAAATTATTAAATTATCATAACGATCCAAATACTCTTTTATTTTATTATACTGCGTGGAGTCTCTGATTGTTTATAAATATAAAATTTCCATACAATTTTAGAGAGTTTCTTGGACAAGCCTGGATGAAAGCAGATAAAGCAGAACGTGCACCACATATACTAGCCATGACGAGACATTTCAACCAACTCTCAACTCTTGTTGTATCAGAGATTTTACGAAAAACGACTCTAAGTGGTAAATAAATAATTATTTAATGAAACTAGTCACAATAAAAATGGTTATATTGAAAGAATTTAAAAAAAATGTTAATATCCAGCTTAATTTTTACTTAAATATCAAAACTTGAAATAATAACGAAGTGTATGTTTTTTTAATAAATCAAGACTTATTGTTTTTATAACAAAATATTGAACTCTTAAACAATGAATAGAAGCACTTCAAGCTGTTAAAGCTGACGAAAAAGTCTGAATACATTGAAAACGATTTTTTATCACTATTTTTTAAAAATTATATCTAAAACTAAGTCGCTATGTTAACTTGGACGCTTTGAAACCAGAGATTGCCGACTGGATTCCACAACAGCAGGATTTTAATAAATCCAAAAAGGTCTAAGACCAATGACTTTACCAATTGGTGAACAATCAATTTCCCTGAAAATAAACTATCAACATAAGTATTGACCATGCAAATAGATCTCGGCATTTCTGGTCTGATCATCCTCAATTTAGGATTATATAATAATAATTAAACAATAGTATATAAACAAAAACTTCACAGAATGAAGCGAAAACGAAAAAAAAAATATAACGGCTAAATGTGATCTATTTTATATGATTATTCTTCTATTATTAGATTATATTTCACCATAAAACATCAAATCAACCTATGCTACTTTTCTAAGCATAGTTATGAAATCATTGCAATATATCAGAATATTTATGTAATTATAATCTTATTCAATTTTCAGGGCGCGTCGCAGCAATCGAAAAATGGGCCGCTGTGGCTGATATTTCAAGATGTCTTCATAATTTCAATGGGACTCTTCAAGTGTGTGCAGCTTTTACTAATACTTCTGTTTTTCGGCTGAAAAAGACGTGGGAAAAAGTTTGCAAAACGGTAAAAACCAATTGTTTTTTTTTATCACAAAATCAAAATCTGGGGATCGATAATAATTCAGAATCTTTTATTCTGGTTAAATTGTTGCTTTGAATAGACAGACCTGATGTAAGTAACATTTTAACAAATAATGTATTAGTCTTCTCGGTAGCATAGTTGGTAGGGTACGCGCCTAGTAATTTGGGGAATACGGGTTCGATTCCCCATCTGTTGGATTTTTAAAATCCGAAAATGAAAGACTGGATGTCTATTGGGTTGAGTAATTATCTGATAAACAATTCTCTTAACAAATAATCTGTCAAGACGTCTTCACATTGAGGAGATCCATATACTCCTCTTCCGGAGTGGATATCTTCACGTTGGGAGCTAACATGGTATAAAAAGTTTTAATACACCACACGCAATGCACTATGTTCCAGGTCCAAGTACTTTTTCTGGGATTGTGACATTATGAAGGCATCTCTCATCCACTTAATGCCATTGACGCATTATTATTGTGACGCCATTGTTAATAGTACACTACTAGATTATTATTAAACGGTAAAATGTTTCTTTTCTGATGTTTTTTTATATGTTTTAGAGCAAACAAACAATTGAGAAATTGCAAGTTTTAGTCTCATCTGATGGAAGATTTCGGGCTCTACGAGATGCTTTACACAGGTAAAATTAAATACAATAGCTCTTTATATCGGAAATATTTTAGTCGACAGTTAAGCGCGATAATGTGTTTCGTCATATGATATCAATACCAAAATCAAATAAAATGTGAATGAACAAAAGATTGTTGAAAAGGATATTTCATAAAACAGTCAATGATTAAATAGTTTTTTCTGATAATATTATGACAGCCAAGTAATCTCTACACATGTCCTTTAGATGCGATCCTCCCTGCATTCCATACCTCGGCCTCTACCTTAGTGACCTCTCATTTATTGAAGAAGGTACTCCAAATTTTACGGCTGAAGGACTACTAAATTTCTCGAAAATGAGAATGGTGAGTGATTATTTAAAGCCTTTTTTAAAAAACGTTCAGTATTGAATATGTTATTAATTGAGGGGGAAGTTCCAAAGTAAAATTGTTCTACTATGCCAAAATTGAAAGAACAATATTTTGAACAAGTATTTTTAAATTAATGAAGCATGAAGCATCTTTTTTACAAGCTTTTAATTAGGATCGTTCGAGCCCGAGAAATGGTCTCATTGCTACATTGTTAATGTTTATTTTTTGTTTCAATATTTTGCAAAATGATTTGGTCTATGTTTTAACATGCTACATGGCTCTTCTATACAAGAAAATACTTATTCAAAATCTTCACTTATGAATTGCAGCTTGGCATAGTGGAATAATTTCACTTTGAAACAACACTCCTAAATTATGGATTTAAATTAATTTATTTTACGGCCATGTTTATATCACACATATAATATGCTATAATTACAATTTCAGATCGCCCATGTTATAAGAGAAATCCGACATTTCCAACAAACGCCCTACAAAATTGAGCACATACCTAAGGTAACAAATATGACAGCTATTTTTGAATATTTATTTTGGAAAGCAAATTATTCTCACATTAAAAAAGGCAATATGAAGCATTTATTGTTAAAATCATGTTAGCCTACGTACTACGCACTTAAATCAATATATTATGGGTATGCATATACACAAGTAATGTAAAATTTTTGTGGAAACGATTACAAAATTTATCTTTTAAATAACAAGATTAAACCTGATTATAACTAATCAATTGAACGTTTCAATGGACTTTAGTAGATATGATTACACAGCTAGAAATCCAAGAAATTATTTTTAATCATAACCTATAATTATACTAAGCTAAAGTTCCAAATACGTTTCTGTTGATAATTGATTATGTCGAAGATGCAATCATCAAAGCTATATTTTAATTTCTTCTCCAGGTATGTGGATATCTGTTGGATCCGACCTTACACCTTGAAGAAGAACGTCAATACCGCTTGAGCCTCGAATTAGAGCCACGGGTGACACGAGTGCCTCTTCCACAAAACATGTGAAAATCGGCCAAGTTTGACAGAAGACACAGTCAAAGTTACCGATTAAATTAAGAACAATTAAAACTTTACGCAGTTAAAACACACAGAGACACATAAATTGTGGTATTTTTAAAATGTGAAATGAATTTTCATATTGTTGACGATTTCTCTGTGTGATTGAAATTGTTGAAGTCTTGTATTATATGAAACTCTGAAAATCTTGCATTACATAATCTATTCCAGTACACACTTCATATATTCCATAAGTTTATATCATAAGCAAAAGAAAACCGTAATCCTAAAATGTATTTGGTATACATCAGTCACATTAAAATAACTTTTTTAAAATGGATTACTACAAAACATGTCGTAAAACTTAATAAACTTTAATTTGAGTGCTGTATCTTTTCTTGGGATAAAAATATCATATTTAAAAACATAAAATCTCAAGATTTTTGTGGAATACAAATAATAATAGGCTGGTAAATACTTGATAAGAAAATATCGTAATAAGAAATGTGATTATTCTTTTAAACAATATTGCAAGGTAACGGCCTAATACGAACATAGATATTAAATATATAATAAATATATGGAGTCTACAGAATATTATATTATTATCCTTATAATAAATGGGGACTACTTTTTTATCTTCTTTTAGCCCAATATTATTTAATAACAATTATATTTGCCACGTACTTTAAAAAATATATATAGTTTTCTTAATATTCTGAAATTATAAAAAAATATAATCATTAATTTACAACCGTCATCACCAAAATGTTAAAACTCTTAATTTCATAATATTATATATTTTCTTAGTTATCCTTTCAAATTTTTTTTACGAAACTTTTTAGAAATACGTATAATTAGTACAAAATAACCCAAAATAAAAATAAAATCAAAGTAAAATTTCTTTCATGGTAAATATTTTCATTAATAATGGGATATTGTGTTTGTTGAACTGCAAAAAAAAACAGTTATAAATGGTGTATTGTAAAAGTTATGTGAAGAAAGATAAAATAGTTATATATCCTACACATTTGTATTTGTAACGTAAATTTGTCACCATGATTAATATGGTAGCATAAATATATTAAAAAGTATAATTATTAAATTTCTTTTGGAGGTGTATAATTGTAACACCAGGGTAATACTAAAAAAATATTTCATATATGTGTGTCTTGTATACACATTATCAATGATTTTTTCTTAAAAACATCATACACGTAGTTAACATTTTTAAAATGTTAACTAATTTATTGGTTTAAGCTGTATAATCTATTTCATTTGATATGGTCACAGTTTTGTAAACACATTAATGTAAGAAAGAAATAAATAAAAATTAGTGTCTCAAAACAGTAACATTTTTAAAATCAAATTTAACAAAAATCCTTACTATAAATAAATACAAATTTAATGTGACCGTATTTAAAATCGTGCAAAGACAATCTTATCTTACCAAGTTTATTCATTCTATTGCTGAGAGACCGAAAAATACTGATATTTTAAAGTACTTGAATGACAGAGTTTTATTTTGATGTCTCTATGAAACCACACATTCAATTATAAACTGCATGTTATTCATAAATTTCTGAAAGTAAAAAAATAAATAAATTCATTTGATTAAATTCGTTAGGTTTTTAAAAGAGTTTCATTTGAAGTCTTCTTGAATGAAAAAACACTTTACTCAATCAATATTGATAAAAATTAAAAGCAGCTTAAATTACATATTTAACAAATAATTATAATACGAACATTTCGTATATAGGTATTTTTTGTAATAAAATTATATCACTATGCCATGACTTATAACTTTTGTAAAATGACTTATTACCAAATTGTGATTAAAAATTTGTTAAATATTTTCTAACGCAACAGAAAAAATACGTTATACGGTTGCTTATCATAAAGTGCTTTTATGACTGCACAAGAGTGAATTCATATTAACTAATGGATAAATATAATATATGTATCTACTTTCGTATAACTATTTATACATAAGAAAATTACTATAAATAAGATCAGTATAATATAACAATTATGTTTCGAAACAAAGGTATATATATTCATTCACACATAAAACATTAAACTTCAATTTCAGATACAGTATTGAGAATGAGTATACATAGTAGTAAAACTATTTTTTCTATTAAATAATATAATACTATTGTCAAATAAACAAATTTCATGTTGATTGGCTAGTTCAGTGCTAGACATGACCATCCATCGCCAAAATTATTCTGAGATAAATAGAGATTAACGAAAGACTAGTTTTTTAAAATCTCCATTGCTGGCATAATATCGAAATCAATTACAACTGTTTTGTGTATTTTTAATTTTAACAAATACGGAAATACGAAATTCATAAAAAATTAAGGCCATTAATTTTTTCTGGTATTTTATTGTTTGTAATTTTAATAGTGTGGTAAAAAATTAAATCGTAGTTGCCAGAAAAAGTTAAAAATGTCAGTGATGATCTGAATTCGTATTGAGAGTAAGCGATATTTCCACGGATAAATTAATGATTCCCATGTAATCTTGAACGAAAAATATTTTTAAAAATGGGTTAGGCACTGACCCAGTCAATCGAAGAAAACATTATCCAATCCTTTACTTATTTGTAGTTTAATATATCTTATTAACCACTGACATCATTACATACATACAGCCCGTGTAAAATCTATCTGTTTACTGTAATAAAAGAAATGTAATATATTATATACAAGACAAAAATATTTATGTTTGAATATAGTGTCTTAAATATTTATTTAAGCTGGCATATATTTACTTATACATATAGTATGTTTCTCAATTAGCTGAAATTTTTTCTTTGTAAATTAATTTTTCATTAATTAAAACAGGATTTTTTTTAAATTTTCACGCGTTGTTCGATTGTGTACCTTTCCATAATTTAACCTGAACATTTACAAAAAAAATCTGCTGTTGTTTTCCCACAAGAATTTCCAGTCATTTTGAAAGACCGTCATAATAAAATTACAACCTCTCAATTAAGAGACATTAAACATTTATAATAAAAAGTTCCTTTTGGTCTATACAGATAATTTTGATTTACATCATATATTATTTTTATTAGAAGGTACATATCAATCAAGGTCTGTTAATATTTTACAAAAAATCTTCATTTTAATATTTACATAACTATGCTCAAGTACTTAAGAAACATTATCAGAAAAAAATTGTATATAGATAATTCTACTCTAACTAATTTGTTATAAAAAAATGCCACTATATTCGTATATTTAAAACGTTGTGAATTAAGATAAATATTTTATATTGTGTCGCCTCTTACTACTATTATAATATATTATTCTACATTAGAATGATCGCCTACCTCATATATAACATCATTTTGTTCCATTAAAAAGGCTGGACCTTTTATTGTTCACTGTATTTCTTCCATTACCATTCTCATGTCAATAAGAAAGACTTTCGTTACGATATTAATATAATATTTATAATAAAGTAAGTAGGATTATATTATTATGAAGCAATTATATAAATTTAATACTGGCACTCTGCTCAAGTTGTTGATTTTGAAGTCATTTTATATTATCCGCACTTTCCGTAATCAGTTTTAATAATAATATATATCTGGATCTTCTTAATATTTGTGCACTGGATTTATTATTAATCAAAAGTTTATTAGAATATTCTACAATAAAACCTTCTAAATTTGTAGATAATTCATTTTTAGATACCGTGGTTGATTTAAAATGATTTCAAATTAAAATAGCTGTTTAAAATAACTTCACAATAGATATATATTTTAAATTATTTTGTGACATTTTAATTCTTCTTTAGAATTCAATGTATCTATCAAATGATATTGGTTTCATCTATATCTTTAAAATGGATTAAGTCAACAACAATTTTGTCTCGATGAATTCCATTTAAACTTAACGGTGTTTTAAAGTAGTACTATAAATAACAATTCAATAATATAATTCCATCAATTAACCAACTAATCTAACGTTATTAAAAACTGATTGAAACTACAACTATTTATCTTAACATTGGGAAAATGTTTTTTATTGAAGGATATCCTATATATAAATACGATAAAAAAAATATTATTACTATCAACAGCAACACAAAAACATAACTATTAAAATCAGTTTGATAAATAATTATAAAACTGTCTGCGTTATTACGATGTACCATTTACAATAATACTATGACGTCATTTTATATAACTCTCTCTCGTAGCCTACATAATTGATATATTTTATCAATAGTAAATATGTCAGTTAATAAAATCTCGATTATTTTGAATGATTAAAAAATAAAAACTTTTGTTTCATGAGTATGTGCATGACTCAATATCAAGAAAAGAAAACTTAATCTATTATTCTATTACTTTTAAAATTAGCTGCAAAATTAATCTTAGGGAATCTACTCTTATGACATATACGGGAATTCAAATGAGTAGTTCAATTGTATCTTTCTATTAGAAATGTATAATATATAGTGCTTTGTTGAAATCTTTATAAGCTATGTATTTAACTGACAATCTGAAAGCACTGAATATATTAAAATAGAAAACAAAATCTCAGATCTTTAGCATTAACTATGGTTATAATTACTTAGCTTTTCAAAATGCACATGTATTGTAATGTATATATTATAATGTCTTGTTTCATGAACACACTTTTAAAAACGTGTTTTATAATGGTGTATGTATATAAAATCATTTTTGAAAATTATAAATAAAATGTATAGTATTAAATACAGAAAACTCAAATTAGAAATCGGTGTTAACTTTAAATAAAAACATATAAATATCGAAGAAAATTAATGGCTGCCAGATGTCATTTGTGACACTAATATAAAAAAAAAAATTGTATGCATAAGGCTGCCTTAAAGTAATGATTGCGAGTCTTCACTGAATCTTAACATTAAAAATACGATATGATAAGTTCTATTAATTAGTTTAAATCATTTTTTCTAAAAGAAATTTTGCCAATCTATTTTAATAAATCTCTTATTATACGAATAAAGTCATTGGCGGAAATCAGATATTAATATATAACGCCTTTGTAACAATTTTACATTAGGTATCTTTTAGAAATAAATTTCATTTTTCTTACCCATATATTCTAATTATTAAAAATCACTATTTTATAATACATCCGCCAGTTTTAAAATCATGCAGTACCGCCGCAACTGTCTGGGACACTTGCTCCGGATGCTTCTAGAATGTCTGAACCCTGTCCATCTCTTTTTCCGACCGGTAGAATTCCGGCATTCTTGAAGACCGGCGAGTACTATCTATAGGATGCACTCTGCTGCTGGTGCTGGCATGAGCTGGGAGTTTGCAATACGGCTGGCGGGTGAAAAAGATTCTCGGAATCGTCATGTGGCAGCCATATGTTCTATTTATGGAGCGAATATGGTGTAAAAAGAGGAACTTAATACTTTAAAAATGAATTAATTGATTCATGTATTAGTTCACTTTAATTTGTTATTGTTTGCATATTTTTTGATCTTTATTTTGTTGAATATATTTTTTATATAATATTCTGAAAGTGATATAATAGTTGTAACTGCAAATTATAAAAATTAAATTGCAGCGTTTATTGCTAATGGCAAACTTCATATGTATATAAACAGTAAAAAAACTAACAAAATCTGTTCTGATATTTATCATTGTAGAACGCATTGGCTTACTATAATATATAACATTTTACTATTAACAATGTTGCCACAAATTTTATAATAAAACTGTCAATTATCATAAAATATTATAAAATCAAACAAAATTTTGGCGTAGTACAAACACTTAGTATTTTTGATTTGGTTAAGAATCTAGAAATTATAGAAAATGATTTTTTTTTCATTTGAAAAATAAATACGGTTTATTATATAGTATTGAATATTATGTTATATGCATTCCACTTGCCGAAATACTCAAACTCCTCTATTGTCACAAAATCGATTGCCTGAAGCTTCATTGCCTTTTTACCGTACATTCAACTTATTTTAAAGATGGTTGTAATGGAATTACATGAAAATGATGTTTCATAATCCAGTACAACGTAGAAGAAGTAATAAGATAAAAAATCGATAGATGGTGTTATCATTATTGGTGTTTTGCTCTGTAATTTGCATAAGAAAATAACCATATACGCAGCTATGTTTGAAGTAGGTAGTTTTTGGAAAAAAACTCACATTATAATGATCATTATTAACTAATTGAAATTTAACTAGTTTAAAACTTGCAAAATGAAATACAAGAATTCTGTTGTTACCAAAATAAATGTATATATTTTTTAAATGGTATGTCAAATATTAAATATAGATCCTAATTAAAGTATAATAAAACCTATCAAAAGTTTTCTTTTAGATAAAAAAAACTTGAAAAGTTTTTGATTGCTTAAAAATGAACAGTTGTAAGATCAATTTTACAAAAATGATAATCAACATATCTTTTCAAAGACCATACAAATTATGAAGGAATATATTTTTGTAATATTGTGAGAACATGATGAAGTAAAATATATCTTCAATGTTTTCAAAAGAAATATGTAGTTTAAATGTATCTTGACTTTATTTTTTTCTTCTTATGAAAAATATTTCATAGTATTAACGTATGAGCAGTTAGAACTTGGTGATAGGTGATTCGTGTTTTTATTTAAAATTAGAGTATTTTCTAACGACAACGTTATTCTGCATATTATATACGATTATTCAAAAGATAAAAAATATAAATCATAGATTCTTCCACATTAAAGGCTAAAATCAATTTGTTTTCTCTTAAATATACTTTGTTAATCAACATTAAATTATTAAAATGAAGCCTCTCTTAATTTACGTGAATCAAACGTAGTTGGTTTAAAATAATATAAAGTAAAAACGAAACATCAATCTCCCAAATATGTAAACTACCAAACAAGATAAATATGTCAGGAATTCTATCGTATTGTATAAAACCTATGGTTACATGTTATATAATTTTACGAATGAAAATATAGTTGATGCCTAGGTTTATAAAACAATGATTTTAAAACTTGCTAAAGCTTGCGGCCATTTATATCATTCATTAAATTAAAATACTCTATAACGATCACATGTCTTTTAGTAAATGCCATATTGTTGTTTTATTCAGGAAGTGAAACATTCTTTTTGTACATGGTCAGAAGTATTGATTACCTATCGCCTATTTATGTGTATTCTAAAATTATAATATGCGGACAAAAAGTGAGAGATGTTGTTGAATGAGTCAAAAATGATAGCAAATTATTTTTCACATAAAATTATTAAGATTCTAATTAAGAAAACTATATAAATTTACAAATATACGTATACATTTATAATGTATCACTATTTTAAATTAAATTTAAAAATAAGTGCAATAAACAACAGATGCGCTTTCTGAGTAATACTTTTATCTTAAAATACAAGATTCATTTATCTACCCCGAAAAAAAGTTAATACATCATTAAAAATGATGCATCTATTAGTTTTCTATTTGTTTTCATTAAATATCAAGAAATATTTAAAGATTTTATCCATGTACGTAAAAAACATTGTCAACATTTTAACTAAATCTTATGGTATTTGCAAATAAAGTATAGTGAGATAAAAATATTTTGCCAAAAATAAATTTATTATTCTAAAATGCATATATCAAGAGTGTTAACTGTATTTATTGTTACCTTTGAAGGGGTTCCATTAAATAAATGATCCGAATGTAGATAATTTAGTTGATAAGTTATGAAAAATGTAACACGGTTTAAAATGATACTATGTGACGTTATGACATCAAAACCATTTTAATGTCTTTCGACCAAAGTGTTTAAATAAAAACAATTATAACTGTTACAAGTATTTTTATTTATTGCTTATAATATCTTTATATTTCAAAAAATCTTAAACAGTTATTAAAAGCCCTATTGTGTATTTTAATTTTATGCCAAAGACTTTCAAATTTTTGATACAAAAAGATTTAGATTTGTAAAATCAATAATAAATTAAATATTATTATTTTTTAAGCCATGGTTGCTCTGAAAGTATAGCTCAACCCAATGGACTAGACTAGACGATAATTTTCCGATTTTTTTAAATTATGCAGATCGAAAATCGATCGATCACATGGGGATCGAAATCATATTTCCCGCATCTGAGGCACGCACGCTAAACTCTACACTACCGGCGAGAAGTTTTTACGATTAATTTACACCATATTTTAGAAGGCTTTTAGATTTATAATTGCTGTCACCACTGAATCACTTATTGACGGAACTGAAAAACACGTAGAATTATGATTTGATATAGTAATATACTATTGTTGTACTGGATAGACATCATTTAAATCGGTTTTAATTCTTTACAAATTTTCGTTTTTACTTTGCTTGGAAAAATCAGTGTCAGAGGTTTTCGATTTAATTATTTTCAAAAATATATTTAACTAGAAAAATACTATTCTAATGAATTCAGATTTAATTTTCCGAGTAAATTTCATGTTACGCATCAAGTTTTGAATAGTCAGAATGCTATCAATTTTTATATAACTTACAAGAGATTTCATGTTGATATTACGCATTCTCGCATACTCGCATTCTCTAGATTACTAGTCAACACTCATGGCACCTCTATGCAACCGGATAGACATATAACATTAATTGAAGACGAGTTCATCGCTAGAAGTAGCAGTGCTAGTTTTTAAAAAACTATCATGTGTAAGTATTTTTAGTTTTTATTCTCCATTGTAAAGAAAAATATTTTTTTGTATTGTGCCAAATTCATAAAAATTCATTTTGTCTCCCCGGTTGGGTGTGGGTGCGGGTTCGATTTCCCAACCATTGGACTTCCCAGTGCAAAACTGGCTACCAATTGCGTAGAGCAATTGTCTGACAAACAATTCTCGTGAAAAATAATCTGTCACGACATCTTCACATTACGGAGATCCATATACTCCACTTTCGGAGTGGATGTCTTTAAAGTGTATAGATCCATTCATTTCACTTTAGGAGCAAACATGGCTTTAAAAAATCATAAAAACATTAATTATCAACCCTTTTTTCAAAACTCTCTATAATTTAGAATAAGATTTATTGGCTTATTCAAAAAATGTATAGAACATTTTTAGTTGTAGTTGTAAAATAGTTTTTTTTAATAGTTTATATACATATATTGTTATTAAATGTGTTGAGAAATTCAAGTAGTAAGGAAATAAGAAGGAATGTAATAAATAAAAAACAAACAAAATGTAGTCATTTTGTGATAATAAAAAGTCAAAGAAAATGCTTTTTATTATTTGTACTCATTATTGTGGGTTTAGTATTGTAATCTTTAATTTTTACATAAAATAAATTTTTATTTTATTTTTAAGTGTAGAAGAAGAGAGTTTTGAAAATTTAATTCTACTTATTATTACATTATTTCCCTACAACATAGAATTTATTATTTTTAACAGATAAAGGAAAGAATATTATGATAGTAATGTTGCATATAAAACATACTTATAAGTATTTTCCAAAGCCATCAATCGCCGAAGTCGGCAATCTGGTGGCGAACACATTTTCCAAAAGACGATTAAAAGTTTTCCTCTCAGATAAGATTGGTTGGCAACGTTTTTCTTATATTATTTTCATCACAAAGTTTAATTGCGTTTACTCGCGGTTATCTCGAACGATATATTTAAGTGGATAATCGCTCCAAAATAAATGAATAAATATCCACAGTTATTGTTTTACAATCGATAAATAATACAAATAAAAAAGTATCTTTTCCGTAGACTTTGTAGTCCGCCTTTATATCCATCTGAAAATGGAGCTTATGTATCTACACGGGGTGAACATTCCACCCCAGAAATATGTGTAGACGTATGATGACAGATTTTTTTTCACGAAAATTGCTGTCATACAATATTTAAACCCATTTTTTTTCAAAAAGATCCAGTAGATACGCAAACGGAACCAATATTCGGCTCCAAAGCGCACATGTAAACATCTTGCCTACCGATGAGATAAAAATATACAGGATTTTTCTACTTCTTTTTCCATATCTACGCCCTAAGTGGAACACGTGGATGGCACATGACACCTCTAAATTTTTTTTTCAGCCGCCAGTATTATTGAGTTCTTCAAGGTCATGCCTGCATCCTTTAATTAATCTGAATACATTATGTCAATGGTTTTAAGCAGCTTTCCAAGATACCGACAACCTCAAACTAACTTAAACTTACTTAAAATTGACGTCAATCCGATCCATATAACTTTCATAGTTCACCTTAACATCATCATGATTATTGGTACAACTCATTAGTGTGGTCATTTGCCTGAGGAAGCATATTATTTGAATACACCTGATCAAAGAATAGCATACAAGTTATATTATTGATAATTCTTTTTATCTAACGATATGCTTTCTCCCGATGACATGTCACGCGTTTGATGTATTTGATTTCGATGTTTTATCACTCACGCTTATTACATGTCTCGATTGTTTTTCACTTCACTTAACCAAAAAATACGTTCCATTTTAAATTCAAATCTTTTTACAACAATACTTTTAATCCACTTTTATGCAATCTCATGATTTTTTCGGCGTGTGAAAATCAAACGAAAACATCGACGGTTTTCATTGCACAGAATTTAATTCAATATAAATGTTTAATATCATAATATCACATTGAAATGAAAAATATATTAACATAATTACATAAGCGGCTTAATTTTTCTTTATCCATGGTATTTAAAAATCTACAACATATTTTTAACATGTTTGTTCCGAAAATAGAGCATATGGATATCCAAAATGTAAAAATGGAGCACCTATATCAAATTTCGTAATGTGACAAGTAATATAAAAAAAAATCACGAAAATTGGTTAACAATCAAACATTCAGTTCATTAGAAATCCAGTCCTGAACATTTCATCCAGTAGTTCTGGAATTCAAAGCCACAATTTTCGGCAGCAAAGCATACACATTTACGTAATGGCCACTCAAAGGACTAAATATATAATAAAAATAATTATCGAGAATTAATATTCATTCAATCTCATTTGCTAACAGAATATCGTAATAGATATATCGAAAATAAGTTCTGTTAACGTTAATATTTTGTTTTTATTAAATAAACAAAACATGTTTATGGAAAATTTACGAATAAATTTGCTTTTCAAGGTTATGAAAACCTTTCCGAACACTTCATAAAACTCTAATCCTTTATAAATTCATGACGTAAAATCATATGTCTTTGAATAATTTGATAGCTTCGGTGGATAATTGACAGTTGTTAATGAAATGTGAAGTGACACAAAGCTCTCTTGAATTCGAAATTCTGCTAAGCATTATTTCCAGAGGCATCAAGTACTAATACACCTAACAAACTGCCATACGCAATCAGGTTGGGTGCTATTTGAATCGACCCTCACTACTCATTACTACAGCTACATTCACTGTTTGGTATTTGCACAATAATTTTGCGATTCCTTCTAACGAGCTATGAACAAATTTTCCGCTCGGTGCCTAAAAAATAAATACATTATTACAACGATTGTCACTGTTTACTTATCACGTAGAATAGTTTTAATAAATCATAAAGAAAGCATATTTATATCCAAATATTAAAATACTTTCTTTATTATTTATACAATTGAAACTGATATTATTTTATTAAAAGTCTTGATACATAAAATTATATCATATATTATGTATTTTGTAGGGTTGTACAAAAGTATTTTTGTGTCGTTTTTAATATCTAATACTGGCGTATTATACACCTGGTGAAACGATGGTATTAAGACATCTCGAGATATTGTTTGTGTCATGTGTAGACAGTAAGCACTGTCTTTTTTATTATACTTTAGACCGCTACTAACGACCCGATGATATGAAGTTTATTTCTTTATCTTTTAAACTTGTTATTCTAAAGTAATCTTACTTTTTTTAGCTGTTTTTTTTAATTCTAGCAGCTTTGATTGCATAATTGCCAACTCCATCGTATATTCAGTACTGTATACTTGGATTTCTAACAACCATGGAAATCAATCCCACAATCTCAGAAGCGCTCGTGCTAACCTTTCGGCTAACGGTGAGATAACAATAACAACTACTAAAATGACTTTTAATATTCGATAGATGTTCGACCTGCAAGGGGTCCACGTCAATGAAATGGGGGTGCATGAGACGTAAATGGGGGTCTAAGAGAGTGGATTCCATTTAGGCAAGCCGTCACCAAAATCTTGGCTTCCCGCAAATGTAATAATCCACCTCACAAATGGTACCTATGTAGGCACATACGTAATACTTTTTATAATAGACATAAATTCCCTAATTATCCATCACATTAAAAGCATTGATTTTTTTATGTTAAAATGTTAGATTTGCATTTTGCTTCGTTTTAATTAGAAATGTATAACTAAAACCTAACATATATTTTATTTTAAAGATTTCCACTCTACAGTTAACCCTATCAAAGTGAGTAGCTCTGTGTCTGGTTCAAAAACAAATTTATAATTGATAAATTTGTAAAAAAATCAATATTAGGAAAGCAAAACAGAAAAAGTCGGCAAGTGGTCTACGGGACAAAGACGTTTGGGAACCTCTGGTTTAAAGGGATAAAGTCGTTATTATTTGTATATTATATTCATCAAAATCAAATGAAAAGACGTTCACATATTCACAATTGTTTTTTAACTATCTATCCGCTCAAAATATGATTATCCAACTACCCAATCATATAGTGAATTTAAAATCCATTCTCAACAATGCCTATTATTTTTTCTAGTATTAGGTTTTCTACTAAAGATAATATTTCAAGTACGTTTTATTCAGTGATAATTGTCGCTCACTTGTATAAGATTAGAGTATGCATAGTAAGTATTTGGGTGTAGCAAAATCCGGACTGCTAATAATATTGAGGCAGAACTTGGCTCACATTTGGGCTACAACAATCGTTTTCATGAATATTCATTGTTGAGGTGCACGCTATATGGAAATTGTGGATGGAAAGAATTGCGACGGGTGAATGTGGTTTTTTACACTGATGGATTAATAACATATGGATTTGAATAAAAAAAAATTTAATGGCGAGAAATAAAACTGTATTCAATCAACTAATTCTGTTACTACCTACTGAAAAGTTTAATTGAATCACTTTTTATTAATCCTTTTTTGCTATTTTACTTAAATAACGTCGACATTCATGACGTATGTACATTTTCAAGCCCTTTTTTATTTTACTATACAAGTTTTTGCTATCTCACCTGTATTACATATTTCCTGTTACTAAAATTAATACTTTATCCATTGGTATTTAAAATATGAAATTATAATCTGGCGTAAATATATCGCTTGGAATTTTTGTTGTTTTAATGGTAAGTAAAATATAATTGATTGTTTAACGCATATTTATAGATTATGGATTTAGTTAATCATTTTTAGTACCATATTTTTACTCACCACCTTCTAACCATGATTCTCATACTAACGTTCTATTATGGCTGTACTTGATTCCAAAAAATATATTTTGAAGAATTTTGTATACTTTTCAATTTAAATAATAAATATATTGTGAAAATATTTCAATTTTATTATAAAAAATGTTTTCATATCTAAATGATAAAATTTCAATAACTCGTACGTAGAGATTTAAATCATCATTATTTCCCCGGATAGGAAATAAACTTTAATGTATGTCAGAAGCAAATGTATTTCAAATTTATGCCGACACAATTTTTTGCAGAGTTTGAAAATCATATCATATAATCAAATATTTAATATAAGGCGGATTCTCGTGAAAATTTTGTTCCAGCTTATTATAAAACGTTGACCTTGTAAGTTACAATTTTATTAAGGAAAACAATATCTTTGATACTGATACTGTCTAAGTACGTCGTAAAAAATATACTATATTAATGTAAGAGATAATGTAATCATAGCTATAGAATAAATGTATATATTTTGATACGGCGGAAACATATAAAAGGAAAACAAGTAATATTATTAATAGATGTTAAAGGTCTTTAATGCCAAAAGCTATTCATCCGATTGTACTAATGCTACTTGACTGCCTGTTCTAAATGATTTAACTGATAAATATACTACTAGCCATTCTTAATACAAACTCGTAAATGATTTAGGAGGACTATTTTTTCCTATAAATATTATGAATTAAAAAGTTTTAGGGGCATCAATGTGAAATATTACATAAAATAAAATCGAAAAAAATAGATACAATTATTATATACAAGTACTACTACAATTAAGCTGTTGAAACCTCCGATGTGACAATTTTGTCCAAACGCTAATTTTTCATTTTTTGTTTCTATATTAAACCGCACAGTTTGGTGAAACATCCGATGTTCCTTAAAGCACATTAATTAAAATATAATTGCCAACAGAAACCTCCAATTTATCATGTGCTATTATAATAAGGAACAGTTTTTTTTCCAAATCGAAAGTTTTAACGGCTAAACCACGATATGTAAACAGCATTTTTTTATAATATACAATAATAAAAATAATATTGGTTGTCTTACATTAATAAATATATATGTATAATATTTAACGGTAAATTCTTTATGAAAATGATTAACAAGGTGTAAATTTAAATAATTAATATTAGTTAAAATAATTTCTTCATCGATTATTAGCTACAGGAATATATTAAATTACCATTTCCAATGTTATTATCTATCTAATATTTTGTAAAATGTTTGATTTTCAAACGTTTTTTTGTGAAATTATATGTTAAATAAACATAAACTACAGCAAACTTATCGAGAAAGCTTAATCAATGTCCATTGTGTACGATCGAATGCGATAGAGCTTCATCCCATCATCCATAGTTAATCGTCCCATATCACTCGAATGCATCATGATTCGATGCGTGATGAAGTTTATTCAGTATATTGAATCGTGATTGTTGATGTATTTAATATTCCACGATATCCGTAATTTGTTTGTTTACTGTTTAAGTAGGAATGCACATAAATCTCTATAATTGGAATTCAAATAAAAACATTGTTTAGACTTTGGAATAGATAATAATCAATTATACTACCGAATACTTATTCTGCCTTACTAAATAAAAACACAGTTACTACCGTGAGAATAATTTGCGGGTATTTTGGTATCAATGATCTGACTTTATTAAACCTTTTATAACATTATGTGCATTTGTGATTGACGAAAATGGTTTTTTTTATGCCAAAACACTTACAGTTACTTATTTTACATTAAAATAATATTAATTTTATAAAACGTATATAAAATCGATTGCAAATATGTGTTTTCTGTTTTTATTTTGCAGTTTTGCAGTGACCAAGTAAGGTCTGGGTTCATTAATTTCTTAAATATCTATTTTATAAATCAACGAATAGTCTTTTTAAATTAAAAATTTCATGATTTGTGGAATAACTTTGTTTTTTCTTATCAATGCAGTATTGCACTCATTTTGTCTTTTATTCATTTACATTAAGCTTAATATTGTAACTCAGTTAAATAATGAGTTTTTTTTTTTAAATATTATCGGATAGTAAATATCGTCAATTTATACATGAATACTTAATTGGCATAATAATATGATATTGATGTTGAAATGCAACTAGGTGTTAACCCAAAACTATTTTTAATTTACTAAACATGTTAATGTGGATGTTGTTGCAATGTAAAAAATCACATTGGTACTTTGGAAAAATATTTTTTTCTGTGAAACTTCTACTGTATAATCAGTTAATTATAGAAAAATTAAAAAAATAATATTTTTCAGCATAATATCTATTTTTACATACTCAAAAGCGAATTCTTATGGATATATTAATAAAAAAAAATATATATGCAATAAAATGATCATTGAAAGTGTGTGGGTGTATAATAATATGTTAACGTAATGTAATATATCTATTATGACAGTGTGAGTAGGCAATGGGATTTTTCAAAATTATACTAATAAATGTATTTATTTATTTAATCAATCATTGTTAAATAAAGTGTTATAAATTTACTATATTTATAAGTATAATATATGATATCAAAGGCTAGTTAGTGAGTAGTTATTTTGGCTGATAAATATTATTTTTACGTCTAAAAATTACATATATGTATTGAATTCATATATTTTAAACCATTACCACTCTTATATTAAAGAATATTGATCTACATAATGTGTGGATGTCCAATCCAAAAGTGGAGTATATAAATTTTTCACAATAATTGTACGTTTGCATTTGCAGATTTTTTTTTAAATGTAGGAATTGAACCCAGATTCTCCGGATGCAAAGTACATATACTAACCTCTGAGCTTACAATGAAATAATAAGACGTTATTAAATATTATTTTTATAGATATACTTTTTGCACATGTTCTGAAAAAGCTTTTTTTATTAATTTGGAAAAAAAATCAGCAAACTTATCTTACAGAAGTTACAAATCAAGTAAGGTAAAATGATAAATATAAATATTAGCTTTGTATGCTATCAAGCACATAGTATAATATTTAATATTTTAAAATTATAAAAATCAATTCCTTTATAAGATGACAATTAATTACCATTTCAATGAAGCATGATACGACTGAATATACTGAAACTGATCCATCTGTAATTGATACTTGTGAACCGCCAGAACTAAATAACCCATCATATTAAACAATGTCTCCTTATCCATAATCTATTCAAAGCAAACCTTGGAATTTCTCAGTATACTACTTATTGTCAATAATACATAGTTAATATCAAATGTGTTACGTTTATCAAAACATTACTAGCTATGTATGCAACTGACTCATGTATAATACAATAGTATAACTTATGTGAAATATTTTTTTTATTGCATCATTTTTTATATAATCAAACTCATTATGTAAAGAGTTCAAAATAGTAAACGTATAGACAATATTATGAATCACAAATACCACTAGCCATTTAATGATTATAAAAGTGGATATATTATCTATGTCGTATATATAATGCCAATGATAGGCGAACTTAAGAGTAAGTCTAAAATACGAATATTCAGGAGAGCAAAAACAAAGCTAAATTCTGAAGGTTTTTCTTTTCAGCAATAATGATTATACTCTCCTAAATTTAAATTTTATAGAGTATCTGCGACGCCTATTAATTCAACGCTGAAGCATTGAAGTTTGAAATATTTTTTCGAACATATTGTAAAATTACCAAAAAGTTATAGTCATAAGCTCACTCAACGAAAATAATATAAAAGCTATAATTCTACGTAAATCCCATAAGGAACCGAGATTATTATATTTTTTTTTGTTAAGTTCAGTAGTTCTGTTAAAATACTAAGGAATAAGAAGATTATGTTTTAAAACAAACTATTTGTACATATATAATACCATGTTTCGCTCCCAAGGTGGAGCATATGGATTCACAGTGTGAAGAAATCCACTCCGTAAGTGGAGTATATAGATCTCCGCAATTTGAAGACGTCTTGACAGATTTTTTTTTCACGAGTATCGTTTGTCAGACAATTAATCAACCCAATGGGCATCCAGCCCTGAATTTTCTGATTTTTTAAATCCGACTAGATGAGGAATCGAACCCACATTGCTCGGATTGCTAGGCGCGCACGCTACCAACTACGCTAACCGGGGAGACATATATATCAACTCAAATATGTCACAAATTTTTTGCAATATGCCATTTATATTATGAAAGGTTGAAAATATTTTGTGTATGCACATAGATTTTTTTATCGGTTAGGTTCTCAAAATAATTGAAATATTTAAAATTTCTTGGAAAAATTTATTAAGATTACGTTTACATGGAAAATGTTGATTTTTCTACGGTTGATTTTTTCTGTATTTTTGATGGTCGAGGGTTTAGTGTGCTCGCCTCGGAGCCGAAAATTGGGGGCTTAAATTCCACAGCTGCAGAATATGCGAAAATCCAAAGATATAGTAGTATATTTTCAATAAGTTGAGCATCTGTTTGACAATCAATATTCTTATGAATTAGTATTTTCAGCGGTGTCCATACGAATATCCATACACTCTATTTTTTAGGCAAGCATCTTCATACTATGGAGATCCGTATGTTCCACTTTCTCATCGAACCTGGTAGAATATCTATATGCAATAATTTTTGCTTACCATGTCCGTTCCAAAAGTGGAGTATATGGATCTCCACAGTGTGAAAACATGTCTTGACTGATTATTTTTCATGACAATTGCTAATTGGACAATTGTCTAATTGGCTTACCAGCATTTTCGGACTTTTTATAAGCTTTTTCTTAGGAGTTGTTAAAATTAGGCAGATGTGGGGGATTGAAATCACATTATTCGCATACAAGGCACGCACGTTAACCGCTACACTAAGAGCGAGAAGTGCTTACAACTAATTAACATCACATTTTAGAAGACTTTTGAATTTATAATTGTTGTCACCGCCGAACCACTTATTGACGGAACTGAAAAACATGTAAAATTATGATTTAATATGATAATATACTATTGTTGTACTGGATAGACAACATCTAATATAGGTATTAATTCCATAAAAATTATCATTTTTACTTTGTGTGGCAAAATCAATCTTGAAGGTTTTCCATTTTATTATTATCACATATTTATTAAATTAAAAAAATAATATTCGGTATGAACTCAGATTCAATATTCCGAGTCTATTTTATGATACGTATCAAATTTTTCCTTAGTCAGAATGCTATCAGTTTTTATATAACTTATAAGAGATTTCATGTTAATATTACAAAATATTAAAAAAGGTGTACCGGCTGGTCAGTAACGACTGATATTTGTGTAATCTACCATAAGCACGTACTTATGCTTTATGTTATTCTAAAAAAAAAGTCCGAGGGATATCCACTAACTAAATGATTATAACACTATCCAAAGCAAAAACGGCCGAAAACATAAGACATCAATCCGCAAAAGTAGGCGAAGGCAGCATTGGAAATGGCCCATATAAAAAAGGTCGTTATCAGTGGTAAAAAAGATCATTTTATTCGTGTAGGCGGTTCCCGAGAGCCCGAACTACGCTCCGACGTTGTTTATACCCGACTTTCTCATAGAATGGACATTCGGCGCTGAAACTCAGCGCTGAAAGCAAACCCTGGAAAGGTTCGCTTTCTTTTTACACACGCACTTTCTAATACCGCCAGATTATAGCTATATAGAACCTTTTTTCACATGGCATTGGAAAGTAAAGCTGACATTACAGAGATAAAAATTTTTACCATTTGTAATAATGTTTACCATTTTTGTCGAATTTCCAATAAATTATCATATTTACCATGTTAAAAAAAATAAAACATATGGATATCAATAGTCCAAAGATTACCACTTCAAAAATGGTGTATATCAGTGATTTCAAAACTTTTTGTGCGACGAACCCTTAAATTAAATAACAATTATCCGCATCCTCCCAAAAAATATTTCTTATGGACGCAAAAAAAATGAGTGAAGTTACTTATCACAGTACCATTTACATCAAACGGTTATCACTGATATAGAATTATCATTTCTCGTTTTTTTAGCTTACGTATAATTTTTCACCAATCTCTCAACGTTGTCCGTAGACCCCCAAATTAATGTTGGTGTCACGGACCCCTGTGGGTCGGATCCGATGACTTCAGGAATCACTAGTGTATATGGATATTCGTAATGTCAAAACATATTATCGACAGATTAAATATCAGACGATTGTATAACCTATTGAACATCTAATCCTGTATCATGAAATTTTTTCAACCCTACAATTGTACCATTAAAACTCGATTTGTAACATATTGTAATCAGTATTAAATTTCTTAGAAGACATAATAGTATTAGGTACTAATTCCTGTGAAAGTAGATATAAAAGGTTGTAGATCTCTGGATTCAACTTAATGATGATTATTTATGGTGATCTTAAATGTGTGTAGGTTTATTGAGAACATGAATGTTCAAATACTTTTAGACACACTGTATAATATTTTTTAATACAACATAAATACTCAGTGAAAATAAATATTCTTTATATGTACACAAAAAATATTAATGACTACGATACAATAAAAAAAATTCTTTAATATTATTTTATTAATAATTTTTATTCCAGAAAAATGGTATTTATGTTTTTTTTATCTTTAATATAATTAATTAAAAATAATCATCATTACATTTCTCAAGGATCATATTTCCTACACAAATATTTCGATATCTCGTGGGATTTGAAATACTTAGTCCAATCTGTGACTTGCTTCTTGATTCGTATTTTAAACACGTGCAACGTACAGCTCTAGGGGCGTCCTCATGTGCCAGCTTCTTTCTCTTTCAGCTCTTGTCTGCCTCTTAAAGATGCCTAGAAAACTTTTCTATGTTCAGAATTTCACTTGGTAACCTTTACACTATAATATCTAATATTTTATGGTATTACTTCGTATGGCCGGTTTTTTTCTTATTTTTTGCAATGAATAAACATAATAATAGCCAGATAAACTATCGCAAGGTTTCCTCATAGGTATTTTTATAGTATGATAAATTATTTTTTAAACCCATAACATTAATTTCAAAATATTAGATAGTGCAATTAGACGTGTGTAATACAAATATTAATTATGAATATATTAATAAATTCTCAAATTCATTAATTATTGTTTTTTTACTAATTATTATTGGCTGCGAGGTTTACTGAAATTTTAATTCTTCTTCTCTCATAACCGTTATTTGTATAAAGCATTTAGCCGCCACGTGGTACCTATAGGTTTATCTGTCACTCGCCAGTAATGTACCATCCTCATAAATCACCAATTGTCGTTCAAGACATGTTTTCACATTGCGGAGATCCATATACCCTACGTTCAGAGTGGATATCTTTACATTGTGTAGATCCACATTCTTTACTTTCAAAGTAGACATGATATAAAAAATAGATCAATTATACAGAAAAATAATACAATAAATTAAAAAAGAATTTATCATATATGGAATTGTATAAAAAAGAGAAAATTTCGAATTCTTTCTACTGTATCTAGAATTTACAATTAATAGTAATATTTACGTCAACCTTGAAAAGTTTTTTTGTTGCACATTAAATTCTTTGATAACGGCTTATGGCTAAACTTTCAAAATACAGACCTACGTGGTCGTATGTATACATACAAATCACAAAAGGTAAACATCTTAAATATTTATTGTATGAAATCGGTGGGCTAGCGTCAAAGAACTCTAATCTACAAACTGCAACTTTACGGGAGAAACGTTTTTTTTTGCTTTCTTGAAACTCAACAAGCGAGATGTTTTTTAAACTTATCATTTGCATTTATTGTGTATTATCAATTTATCTTCCTCGTGGTAATATTACAATCTATATGAATGTTCTTATAAAACTATGAAAAATAGTTTTATGTGAAAAGTTACTGATAGCGTTTTTTAACACTGACTATAATACACAGAAAAGTTCGTGTTAACTACGAAGCCAAAACTGTTCTATAAAACTGTTGTAATAGCGGATACAAACTCTTCTGTTCACTGTTTCTTGGATTTACTGGCTCGTTTGCAAATTGTTTAATAATAAATTATTCCTTGTCAACTGGACTGTTTTCCGAGACCCCCCAAACTAACCTTATTACTTTTCTAAGCGGTTAAATAGTGGCCGCGGCCGTTTATTTTATAGGAACTATTAACATATTTTAATTGATTCATAGTAATACCTATTATTAACTTACGCCGACGGATACAAATTTCAATGGGGCCAAACACGTCAAATTTTGTATGCACAATCATGTGTGTGTGTGACCATCATTTTTTTTCCTGAAAACGAAACATCAACTAATTTTAGATATTCCTACGTGTTTCGATAGATTATTTTTTCACAAGAAGTGCTTGTCTGACAATTATCAACCCAATAGGCATCCAGTCTTGAGTTTTCTGATTTGACCTTTTTCATACCAGCCAAATTTTACTAGGTAAAAAAATCGCTAAAAAAAATTAAATACTTATCGAATATTGAGAATTAGTGAAAAAAATACCATATCGACAAAATTTTCGTAAAAATTTAAATACTAAACTGATAATAATGTTTTTAAAAAATACATGAAGAGGGTTGTCACACTTGAGTATTTAAGTCACTTTACCGAATGAAGTTTTATATACAATAATATGGTCGTAAATTTATCAATATAATCATAAAAATACACCATCGAAAATCATAAACATTAAAACAACACCGCTTCCTCAACTAAAATTAAAGAGACCTTGCTTTGCCCTCCACCACCCGCCACGTATCCACACCCGCTATGCGGGCGTATACCGTGGCGTAACGAACGCGAGGCGCTCTTCATACGTGCCAGAAGTGTCCCAGGAGCAGCTTCCCAAGACCTTGGTTGGCGTGCACTAGAGTGTGCGTTATTCTTATTCTAATTAACCATACCCTGTTAATATCAGAATGATTTCTGTAACGTCGAAAAGAATTGGCAAGTTAGCTCGTTCATGGCATGCATAGCAATAAAAAACGGCAGGTGTGGAAATTGAACTCGTATTCCCCGGATTGTTAGGGGTGTTAGGGTTTACGCTACCGGCAGAAGATAATATTATAATAATTTGTATTAAAAAAAAAAAATGTTTTTATATGTAACAAAGATCACTTGCGATTAAAATCAACATTAAATGGTCGCCCTTCTTTGAAGTTTATAACTACAATCTGCAAACTTCCATCTGATTCATCATATTCAATACATAGTAGATTTAGTTTTTCGCAATACAGACAACAGTTTTTTTTAAATAAAAACTAGTTGCGTTAATTTGATAGATTATAAAATTGGATAGGTATATTGTTACATCAATTTGTTTGCATGGCTTATATTATACTTACATATATTTTTTATGTTCGATCTGGAAATACTGATCGACAAGATTTGATTCACTAATATTCCATATAAGAGACTTTAAGAATTAAATTATAGTAATTATATATCCCCGGTAGCGTAGTTGGTAGCGTGCGCGCCTAACGATCCGGGAAATGCGGGTTC